>RDPX01000467.1:121216-135252 GCA_003991215.1 Morbakka virulenta | reverse complement strand
TAGTAGTAATAGTAGTAATAGTAGTAGTAGTAGTAGCAGCAGTAGTGATAGTAGTAGTAGTAATAGTAGTAATAGTAGTAATAGTAGTAATAGTAGTAATAGTAGTAATAGTAGTAGTAATAGTAGTAATAGTAGTAGTAGTAATAGTAGTAGTATTAATAGTAGTAGTACTTGTAGTAGTAGTAGAAGTAGTAGTAGTAGCAGTAGTAGCATCATCATTATTCCTGATACCTAGGAAATCATGATATGCCGGTGTTCTTGAAAGCAGGCTTCATCCAGCAACTTTAATTCTTAAGAATTTTATTCAGTAATCTTGGAGTTTCCAAAAGAGTGGTTTTCTGCAACTGTGTTGTGTTGCTCCCCAGATTAATCATCTTCATCCAGCTTTTCAAGTTCTTTGACACCATTCCTAAACCCAAACAACAATTGGAATTACTTCATGTGATCATTTCCATATTTTCTTCAACTTTCTCTTAAGTTTTGTTATTATTATCATTATTCTTATTGTTATTTTTTTTTTATCATTATCATTTTTGTGATTTTTAATATTATTATCATTATTATTATTTTCATTGTTACTATCTTCAATCTGCAACTAATGCACTGGCAGATCTTAAGCCGTTCTGTGTGTAAGAGAGCGGGTTACAACCAGTAACCAAAGGTCTCTCATCATAGTCTTTTCCTTTCAGTGTTCTAATACCTTTCGCAAAATCCTAGCTGTTCCTAATAGTTTTGTTAATAATGATCTGTCCTGGGTATGGACATTAAACTGTATCAAATTGTGGAGTTTGGACGTAGGAGAATGACGTTACCCTCTGCCACAACTACCTCCAGGTCACCCTTGAGCAAGGTGTAGCACCTGTTTGCCTACTCTGAGACCTTGACATACCGGGTTGACGTCCGGCGTACTTTAGTCTGTCCCTTTCTTCCCCCCAAGCTTTGAAATTCTGGCTTGGTGCCTAGGGGCGGTATACTTGACTATCTCCTGATGAATCAAGGTACAAATAATATATCGGATCAGGGGGGAACCCAAACTGACTACGGGAAATATGACGGCGTCCGTCCGAGCCCTCCGGTGCAGGAGTTATAGGCAACACTTCTGCTATTGGGGCATCAAAGTTGCCTAAAAGGAAGTAAGTAAATATCATTATTATTATTATTATTATTATTATTATTATTATTATTATTATTATTATTACTATTATTATGTGAAAAGGATTTTCTTGGTTGTACCACCATTCTTTGTCTGACACCGGGAGCTCTCCGAGGCCCTGGGGTCACCAAATCATCTAATCTGACTTTTCAAGCACTTTTCTCAAAATATGTGTACTCCCTAGAAAAGCTGCCTTCTGTGTCGTTTCAAACGACAATCCAACCTGACACGGGCCCGAGAGCACCCACGACAACTGGTATCACCAATGTTTTCACGTTCCAGAGACGAGGAACCTCTCGAGCCAATTCCGAATATTTATCAATTTTTACTCTTCCTTGGCTGGGGTTCGGGCATCACCTGGGACAGCAATGTCAATGAGGATACACACCTTTTCTTTCTTTTTTATAATTATTATATCTGGTCTCCTCGCTTCAACATAGACATTGAAGTCCCACAAGATTTTAACATTTTCATTCTCCACCACACTTTCTGCTCTGTGTTCATACCATCTGCCTGCGTGTGGTAGCCCATGCACTTTCATGATGCTGCAGTGTACAGCTCCTGCAATACGGTCGTGTCTCTCTTTGTATTCTGACTGAACCAATGTACTGCATTCGCTAATAATATGTGACACTGTCTCGTCCTTTCACCCACACATTCCGCACAGCGCTGATTCTTTGGTGCATTCAATTTTGGCTTTCCTGTAGTTGGTGCGCAGTGCTTGGTCTTGAGCTGCCACTAGGAGATCTCAGTTTGACGCTTCAAGCTACCTCTCTACAAACCATTACCAGCTTAATTGAGACGCAAATTCTTTTGTCTGCCTTGCATGTTGCCCGTGCATCTCCTTGTCCTGCCACCCTTCTTTCCTCTGTTGTTTCTGCTCCTTCCTGAATGTTTTTCTTTCACTTTTAGATGGTCTTTTCACATACGTTTTGACTGCTCCCATGATGTCACAGCTCTTATTGGCGATGTATTGGCTTAGGCTTTCTTCTTCATATTTCACGGTGTCGTAAACACTCATCAGACCTCTACCACCTTCTTCTCTGTGCACATAGAGTGGTCTACATCTGCTCGTGGATGCAAATCACTATATGCGTACATCAGCTTTCATGTCTTCCGATCTAGTTGTTCTAGCTCCTGTTGCGTCCATTCTAGGATCCCTCCTCCATATCTGAAGAGAGATTCAGCCCACGTGGTTATAGCTTTTACCAGGTTTCCAGCATTCAGTTTTGACTTTAGTACCTTTCTCAACCTTCTGATGTACTCTATGTGCACATTGATTTTCATTTCGTTCTGCTTTATGACATCCAACTCAAGCACTCCAAGATACTTATAGAAATTGTGCTCGGCAATTGACCGTATTACCTCATTGTCTTCAAACACGAATCCAGAACTATCTTTCACTAATTTTCCTCTCTTCAAGACCGTGATGGCACATTTATCAAAACCAAACTGCACATATCATCACTAAAAACACGAACAGTATTCAACAGTGACTCCAAGTCACTCTTGTTCTTACCAAACAACTTTAAATCACCCATGTGGAGGAGGTGATTCAATTTAGTCTTGTACCTAAACACGTAGGTAGGTGCAGCTTTCTGGAGTACTGCTGTCATTGGTATCATCGCTATGACAAAAAGGAGGGGCGAGAGACTTTCACCTTGAAATATTCCTCTTTTTATTGCTACTTCCCCTTGATCTTTTTCTCTGCTTTGTAGCATAGTCCTCCAAGATTTCATTCTCGCTCTCAACATGTTTCTTATCTTGCTATCAACCCCATACATCTCTAAACACTCGTGAATCCATGTGTGAGGCACCATATCATAGGCTTTACTGTAATCAATCTATCCCATTGCCAAGTTGGTTGAGCGTGCCTTACTGTCTTTCATGGTACACTTGTCTATTACCAACTGCTCCTTAGTCCCTCTCTTGCCCTTTGTGCATCCTTTCTGCTCCCATGGTAACAGATTTTGTTCATCAAGATGGTTGTAGATCTCATGGGTTATTATTGATGTTAACAGTTTCCACATAAGGGGCAGGCATGTGATCGGTCTATAGTTTGATGGTATGTTTTCTTTGCTAGTGTCTTTGGGTACTAACAACGCCCTTCCCTTAATCATCCATGATGGAACCTGGGCACTCTGCAAGATCTCGTCCATTTGGTCTGCGCTTCTTTGATGCAGCGTTGTGAATCTGTTTATCCAGTATCCTTGCACTCTGTCCGGGCCAGCAGCTTTCCATGGTGACATACTACTACAAGCCTTTGTCACAATTTCAACTGTGATCGTGGTGTCTTGTCGTTCTGCGTCCACCTTAATGTCTCTTTTGACATCCTTAAGCCATGCCGCTTTACTATTATGATCACATCCATTACCTCAAATTTTACTCCGAAATGCTCTTGCTACTTTCGCATCTGGTTGAATATCCACCTGTTCCTTGCCTTCTACTTGTTGATAGAATCTTTTTTGGTCTTTTTCAAAATACTTATTTTGATAGTATTGCTTGTGTCTTTCCAGATGCCTTTTCTTTTTAGCGTGGATGGCAACTATACTTTGTCTCAATTCCTCCTTGCCTGTATTTATTGTCTTACTTTTTAACTGATATTTCTTTACAAAATACTCATGGCATTCAAACCTTCCTTTCTCGATCCCATCCAACCTCGATAGATCTCTTTTCTTTTATCTTGTTTTCCAGCCTGATCTTCCATTTTGGCTCATGCTTCCTGCTTATACAGTTGCTCGTTAGTCCCTTCTTCCGTCCTAGATCTTCTCCCACAACTAGGGCATCTGCATAAATGAGTTGGTTCGTTTCCTCAATAGCTGCTGTAGGTATTCTGCCAATCACCTCATTGACTTCTTGGGTACGCTTCCTAACCTTTCTAGCCACTGCGTTCTCTACACTGATCGCATTTTCGTTCGCACCATTCAGATCTCTTAATCTATTGGTTAGTCTTTGGATGATCTCTTTCTGGTCATCTGTAAGTCCCTGCTTATATTGTTCTTGTGGCTGTGTCTCATCTATGACACATGCTGCCGTTGGGCTGTGCCCACATTCTTGATCTCAGTGATCGGGTCTGAGGCTAAATCTAATGGTTCCTGCTCCTGGCTGGATGGCATTAATCTCCGTGATATCTCCTTAATCTCTATCTGCGATAGCAAATTATTTCTCCTTATTACTCTAATCTGATCTGCAATCTCTGACTACTTGCTTCACCACGTCCTCCCTTATTTTGCCAGATATTGCATTCTGTTCATATAGCCTGTGCCTGGTTTCTGTTAGGACTTTCTTCCTTAGCCTTTGATTCAAAAGCCTACCCACAAGGCAGTGGGGTCTTTTGTATATCAAGACAACGAGCTGATGGGAACCTCGCCAAGAGCGACCTACCCTCCTTACAACAGACTCTATTATTATCATTATCATGAAGTATTTTTTACGTAACTACCGGGTCACCCCAGTAACCTGGGGCAGATAAAGGTCCTATGGGACATGACATGAACATAACAGGGACGATTGACATATTACAAAGAGTATAAATATAATTATGACAAGGAAGTAAAAACATCATTGGCACAAAAATTAAAAGACGATTGTCATATGACCTTAAATTATGAAAAATATAAAAAATTTGTAAAAAGGCTGTATGAAAATAACCCAGAGATGTTTATGACTTTTACAGTATCAAATTGACAATGTTTTTCGAAGAATATGAGCAGTGCCTGTGAGGACAGTTTTCTGGACCTCTTGTACTCTATGCTTTCCAGGTATTTTCTCTATATGTTTTTGAGTCCCCTTCTTAATCATCCCTAGTGCCCCAACAATGTCCGGAAATGTTCTAGCTTTGACGTTCCACATTTTTTGATTTTCTATTTCTAGGTCTTTATACTTTGCTTAATTTTTCGAATTCCTTAACTGAAATGTTTTTATCACTTGGCACACTCATGTCAATTAATGCACATATTTTGTTTTTCCTATCTTTAATTATAATGTCAGGACAGTTGGTTTGAATCGTCCGGTCAGTGTTGATCGGAAAGTCCCACAGAATAGTGGCATTTTCTCCTTACCTGACTGGTAATGGATGGTGTTCATACCAGTTGGGGTTGGATTCAATTCTAAAGTGTTTGCATATACCCCAGTGGAGATACTGCCCAACACGGTCATGGCGTTTGACATACTCATTTGGAGTACAGACATCCAGACATAAGGTGGTCTATTGTTTCCGTGTGCTGGTCACAGAACCGGTACTTAGGGTTAACTCCATTCTTCAGTATGTTGGTTTAGTAATTTCGATTAAATAAGCTTTGGTCATGTGGTGTGATGATGAAGCCTTCTGTCTCTGTCTTAAGTCCTGCACTCCTCAGCCACTGATGGGTTGCATATTGATCTACATCAGCGTCGTGGCTTCGGAGAGCATACTGTCCATGCAGAGCTCCATGCAGAGCTCCAGCTGTCACCCAAAAACTTTTACTCGGGCACATCATTTGAACTATTTCCACCTCAATTCAGTTCTTTAAATATCTTTTTCTGATCAACATTAAACATCCTGTTCTCTCTGAATTGAGTGATTCTTTGCTCATATCTCTTAACCTTTGCACTTTTGGCAATCATCCTCTGCTTTAGCTTTTCGATTACTGTTTTAAGGCATTTTGCTTTATCTTTATATCTTACTTCCAGATCTTTCCGTTTACTTTTCTTCTTTGTTCCAAGTTCACCTTTCTTTTCTCTTGTGGCAAGCTGACCTCCTTTTTCAGTCTTTTCATTTCCTCGTCGATTTCCTCCTCTGCTCCCATCTGGATTTACCTTTCTTCCTATATGTGATTTTCTTCAAGCCTTGCTGTTATGCAACACACACACCTACAGCAACGATCAGCTTATTTGTTTGTGTGGTGTTGCTAATTTTCCTAAACTTGATTGCTCCATTAACTTTTTTTCAACTTTTTTATCGTTCTTCCTGCTGCGATTATTTTTTTCAGTTGCTCAATAATCTGTTTCTGTTATTCGTCAGACTCGACACCTTTGGTTTCAGCTTCATTTATATCGTCTTGTTACATCAGCATCATCAACCTGATTAATTTCATCCCCCTAGTCCTCCCTGATCTCATTTTCTTTAATCAAAATTTCAACTTGATTCTCATTCTCCAGACTGCGATCCTTGTTTTGTGCTTCATCTTTCTTTCTCCTCTTTATCATTTCCAACTCGAGCTCTGATGAAAATCCGTTCTTTCTGATGGCCCTTTTTCTGGTCATAAACACGCTGTCATTTTCAGTCAAACATACCTCTTACACTTCATTCTCTGAACATTTTTTGTCTGTAACCTCTGATGATCTTCCTTTCTTCATTAAACGGGTTACTTCTGTAAAAGCATTAATTCAAGGTCTCGAGATTTATCTTTCTTCTCGGTGATTTTATATGTAATCACATATAACAACAGGTTTTATGTGCAATCACACATTCTTCCTCCCTTGGATTTAGCAGCCAAGTACAAGCCTTAGTATCCGCGCTGTTCCTAGCAAAGCTGTTTTCTGTGCGTATGCAATTTTCATGTAGATTCCTAGATCTCTTACAAATTTTTAAAGGTTTTTACTGACAGCACCCAGCGCTTCTACCACAATCACTTGTTTCAGTGTTTCAGGACTGTGTTAACAAGTTTGAAAACTATGGGATAGTGGAGAACCTCAGTGAAACCAATGATAACTGTCCAAGCTATTCAGGAAGTCCTAGGAATCGTACACATGAACTGGCTAAGAACATAAGAGACTCATTGCAGTTGAGTCTGAAATGCTCTGTGCGCAAAGAAAGTCAGTTTCTCGTTCCGAGATTGACTGAGTTGAAACCTTGGTGGCCCAGTTATCACTCTCAAGATGGCTTTTCCATGGGGGCTTCCCCTCCACTTAGCCCCCGGATTTACTTTGCTGGGAGCACCATAAAGATAAAGTGTTCACAGGAAGACCCAGAACCCCAACCAAATTCAAAAAATCCAGTCGGAAAGAAATCATAGCCATTTCTTGGTTGGTTTTGCAAATGATTCATGAACAACTTTGTGTTTAGCCTCACGAAATGCGCAGTCTTTCCACCCAAATTCTATAAAATGCTCCGTCTTGATACTCAACTTCCTGCAACACCAAAACAAATATTTGTGATAATACAAAAAACAGATATTTTAATGTATTGTAGTCTTGTCGAAGAACACTTTTGCAATATTGAAAAATGAACAAAACATATATATATATATATATATATATATATATATATATATATATATATATATATATATTTGAAGTGGCAGTTTGAAGATTGTTAAGAAAACCTGAAACTAGTAGTAACTGCTAAATTTGTCTAGTTATTTTGTATACTATACTGGATTTATATATATATATATATTTATATATATATATATATTTATATATATATATATATTTATATATATATATATATATATATATTTATATATATATTTTGAAAATTTGAAATAATAAATAAAAATTTGATTTACTCAAGTAAATGTTGGCATACTTTCTTTAGTCATTTCCTGTGTCAAATATTTATATATATATATTTATATATATGTATTTATTTATATAAATATATATATTTACATATATATATATTTATTTATATATATATATTTACATATATATATTTATATATATATATTAACAAATGCATATGAAATGTCATCAACAACAGTGCTCTACCACATTAAAACGTAGGAGCTATCATATAATCAGATGTATGAGTAAGAAAAACTCTAACTTTACAGTTCTCAGAGTTTCATGTCTTTCACAATCTTCAGCTGTATATATATATATATAAAAGATATAATAAGTTGGAAAGAATCAAAAAACTACACTATCCATTTCGACAAGCCTGTTTCATGATTTTACTCACTCGTCAGGAAATGGTTCGAAAGAATTATTATTTTCAGTCTGAGTATCCTGCATTGCTTGGATTAATTCATTTTCCTTTTGTTTTTGAAGACAGGAAAAATAACCTTTTTTTACTATGCTACTATGCTGACCGTCCCAGTAGTCATAACACAAAGTAACATAGCCTTTGTCTAGCGCAAGGCTGCAAATTGCTTTGACAGTAAAATTAAACTTTCTAAGTGGTGTGCTTAAATTCCTATTTCGATTGTAGGTCTTTATCTCTGATGAAGGGTAAAATGAACTTTATTTCTACCCTGCTGAACGCCTTAGTAGTAATAATACAAAATAAAATATCCTATATTCAGCAATGTACTGCAAAGTAACCTGACACAAAACTAAAAACTATAGATAGATTAATATCATGGCTTTTGCTATGAATGATATCCCACAAATCCTAAACATCTAGCTTCCTTTGGTATCAAGGACTTGTCTTTGGAGTCTAGGAATCTTGCATTCTGTAACAATGTCTGAAAGGGTGATATTCTTTATGTCACACAAACAGACACACACACACACACACACACACACACACACACACAAACACGCACACACAAAAATAGATTTATATATATTTATAGAGAAAGAGACGGGTGGATAGATCTGAACATATATATAAAGAAATATGGATAAATAGATGGACATATATTAAGCAAATGTTTTGATCTGGTGTTACAGCACCTAAAACTCCAATTGCAATTGGAATATCCTTTGCAATGACATTTCTACAACGTTCTTGTTTCTCTGGCTCTGTCATGATATTTTGCTATCTTCATTTATGCCAAGCATAGAGCAGGTCGTACCCAGGCCTTCACTCGTCTAGTTGCCAAGGTGACGTCAGATTAAACCATAAAAGAAGACGGAGCAAGTAATCCACTTCACTTCTGCACACAACTTCAAACACACAACAACATCATTCTATCCATCTACAGATCGAAAGAAACAACGCCAAAGTTTAAAATGGCCCAAAAGAAATCTGCTGGAAAGTACTTGAAAAAGATCAATTTCGCTACAATTAGAAATTGTATCATACGCCTTGCCAATAAGAATGGCTCCACCCGAAGGGACATAGTTAGACTCATACAACAAAAATACAATGTTTCGTCAAGTAAGGAGACATTGATAGCTGGAGCATTGAAAAGAGCTGTCAAATCGAAACGTCTGGTGTTTACCCAAGGACGATACCGACTTGCAAAGAAAGAATTAAACCCCAACAAGAGACTTATCGTTGCAAGAAAGACGCAAAAGCGTAAGGTGCGTAGCGCCAATACAAAGGAGATCGTCAGCAAGAAAATTCGTCAGGGGAAAAAGTCAGCGAAGGCTACACAACGAAAACTTGGGTCAACAAAACAAAGGAAAGGAAGACAGCCACTACAGTCAGTGAAAAGCACGAATTCTAGAAAAGTCTATAACTTACGAAAGAAGTTAAGGCGTACAGATAAAATATTGCCAAAATCCAGAAAGAACAATCGTTGCACAACATTATACGCTTTACGAAATAAAGCAAAGCGTACGGTGCGAAGCACCATCCAATCACAGGAACCAAAAGAAAAGTTTCTCTTCAATAAGAAGCCAATACAAAAGATCAAGACATCTTCAAGCACAATGAAGAAACAACCAAATGCTATCATGAAGAAAAGTAAACATATTAAGGCAAGAAGAGATTTATCTGTCTTACATCGAACAGAAACTTCAAAGAGAAAACAAAAGCTATCAAAAGCTGTTCAAGGAAATGTACGTGGCAAGAAGCAGAAAAGGCTGGCAAAAGGGAAAGTAGAAATACAAGACAAAGTTGTGGTATGTAAGAAGTTATGCCCATACCGTTTAAGTGCAATAAAAGCCATGATGAATATTAATCTGTTGAGCAGATTATAAAAGAAGATTGAGCGATTGATACGAATCAGCTCATTCAGACATTTGAACAAAGACAATGTAATAATACAATAATAATAATACAATAATACTGATTGAAAACAATATTATTATTTATGGAAAACAAACTCTGTATATTAAGACTTAAATAGTAATTCTGACATGATGTTATTTATTGATTTTGTATTCTTTTGTTTAATGATATATAAATCCACAAAATATTTGCATTTTTTATCTTTCTTTCTGTCTGTCTTTTTTCCTGCATGCGAAATTATTTCCTGGTAGTGCTCGGTGCTTAGTGTGCTTGAAACAAAAAAACTAGCTTCTCGAATGACTGCAGCAAGTCGCAAACGTTTTTTTATGATTTAAATTCTTTTTGAAGAAGTTGACGAAAAATGATATATTGATGCAGGGTGTCATTCCCGTACTAATAGAAATGTGCTGTAGGTACTGTAATCTTTCTCAATTCAGTTTTAATATAAAGCGGTATAATATCAAGCTAATGGGTTTTCATATGTAGTTGGTCACATTAATATAGATATTAATATAGTTGTGCCCACAACAGTTATGTGCAATAAAAGTCATGATGAATATTAATCTGTTGAGCAGATTATAACATAATATTTAGCAGATAATGTAGGTAAAGACACGCAAATATCAAGAAACGATTTCTATCTTATTGTTGTGTAAATCAAAATGTTTTTTCTATTACTTAACATCTGCTGAAGTGAACATTTTTTCCATATCAAGATTATTATCGATACTCTATACATATGTACATATATATACATATATATACATATAGTATTAGAGTGAAACACTCAGAAAACTTTAGCCAAAGGTGGAACTGGCTGATAAAATGACACTAATGGGACAATCCATACTTGAACAATCCACACCACAACACAAAGGACAACACAACAAAAAAACATAAGAATGAACTATCCACAGAGAGAAAGAAAAATAATGATGTATGAAGAATAGAACTATGCTGAAGCGTGATGAAAAATGTAAAATGATAGATGACTAAGAATAATGATGAAGATGATGATAATGACTAAGAATGAAGTAGAGATATCATGGATCATCAGTCGATTACCATGTCAACTATTTCGGGCATTTAGATATATATATATATATATACATATATATACAGATATGTGTATAATAGTAACAGTAAACTGTAAACATAAGCACATTTCTTTTGCAACTCAAAGTTTCACATACTAGATTTTTACAAACAGACCAATATCCATCCAACACAAATCGAACGTTCCATAATTCTAATATCTGTTCTTATAATTAATTCATTTAAGGGTACTTTTTCTTATTGTGGCATTTAAAAGTCCATTTATTTCTTTGCTTAAATAATAGATTTTAATTTGGATAGAGGATGATTTTTAGTGTTTTATGCAAGCATAGCATTTTGAGGTATTTCTAGAGGCGGGTACCGATTTCATGATCGATCAATGAAGCTTTTTCTTACTTCTTTTATTATCAATTTGTTATTATACATACCTAGATAATGACTTTTCCTTAAACTCTTTTTATGATTAGATGACTTGACATGATTCCGGCATCTGTTTTTACATTCACCCCTTGTAAGTCCAATATAAAAATGTTCTGTCTGTCTAACGAAATAACACATTTGTTGACAGAATTTACAATATGACGCTTACGACTGGATGATTCCTGGGTTTTTTGTTTCGACAATTACTCTCTAATAGGTTTTGCTTTTTCTTCGACAAGATTTTATTTTTGTGGGATAGTGTGATCTGCTCCATGCTACCGGTACATCTGTATTTGTTCCGAACTCATACCTGGCAATTGTTTGAGAATACATGGTGGATGGTTGGAAGAGGTGTTTAAATATAACAAATAATCTTTGGGTTTTCTGAAAGGATGCTTGTATTATTTCCCAAGTTAAAGATTACATCTAAAAAGTCTATCTACTTCAAATCAGTAGCGATTTCAACGTCAAAACCATTTCGTTTATATATGTTAATAAGGGATTTTGGGAAATTGTCGTTTTGTTTTCTCGTAGATTTGCTCAATAGCATTAAACGGTTCTCTTTCTACAAATCTGTGTTTCCATTTTCAAACAATTGCACAACGATGTATGAATAAAATATTCGACTATTTCATACCATTTTCTTCCATCATAACTACCCATTGCTTCGTCAAAAAACTGTCCGTCGATTAATTAAGTAACAAAGATGTTCTACGATGGGTGATTAGTCAGAGTTCTTCATCTGAAATGTCAATTATTTACGTGGAAAATAAAATAGGGTAATTATTATTATTAATAATAATAACAATATAATAGCAATAATAATAAATAATAGTTTTGTAATACGCTTTCACAACTTGATGGATAACATTCTTGGATATCCAACTGAGAAAAAAAGACCAATCTGTTTTGTCTGGGATTGCTTCAAACCATTTGATAACTTCCTCTGTATTTTTCCATTGGGTTCAATACAACTTCTAATGAAGCTTCACATTGATATTCTCCATAACTGTTTTGCTTACTTTTCCAAGTCTACTTTGGATAAAAATTATCTTGATGGTCTTTTAAAGTAATGTGTACCTATGTTTTGAAGAGCTAATTGGTACTATCCGAGATATTCAATTTCATGGGGATAGACTAAATAGACTTCACTATGTATGTATGTATGTATGTATGTATCTGTATGTATCTATGTATGTATCTATGTATGTTATGTATGTATGTATGTATGTATATATGTATGTATGTATGTATGTATGCATCTATGTATGTATGTATGCATCTATGTATGTTATGTATGTATGTGTGCATGTATATATGTATGTATATATGTATGTATGTATATATGTATGTTATGTATGTATGTATGTATTCGTCACTAACAAAAAAATACAAATGTTCAAAGGTAAATGTTAAAAACCTAATACATGATGTTATCCGAAATAGTTAAAAAATAAGACTAAACAGAAACAAAAAAGAACGAAACAAACACGCGGGACGGTAATCTAGAGAAACGGTGGCAAGGGTAGCATAATACAGATCATGAAGACCTTATTTTCATTATGGCCCCTTGTAACGTAAATGGACATGTAACATATAACAGGAGACAGACATTGAGTAGCACTATATCTATAACAATCTACAATTACCCAATGGAAGCAATATAAATAACCATGCTGTAAAGAAAATAGATGCAAATTGATTGACTTTTTTTAATGACTTTTCCGCTTTCCTCGAGGTTATTTTAATGTTGTTTATAAGAATCTTGTACTATTTGAGATACAATTAAAGACTGAAAATTTTGAAAAGCAAAGTTGCCCAGTAGGGCACCATCTGAATAATGATCAGATGCTCTTCCACTGAGCTATTTAAACTTGTTTCTTAAGAGAGAGGATTT
This sequence comes from Morbakka virulenta, assembly GCA_003991215.1. NCBI lineage: Eukaryota > Metazoa > Cnidaria > Cubozoa > Carybdeida > Carukiidae > Morbakka > Morbakka virulenta. Next base: position 121,899 of record RDPX01000467.1, on the reverse strand, counting down.
GGAATGCCATGATTTTGTGAATGATATATATTATTTATATATATATATATATATACTCAAGCTACAGACAGTACTGTTTCGCCCTTTGTGGGTTCATCAGTGCAGCACAGAGTTTCTGAGACATAACTCTCAGGCCATGTTGCCGGAGCAAGCACAGCTTAAGAAGTTATTGTGGGATCCTGTCAGAGTGCTCAAACTACGCATGCGCAGTGAGCTCCGCATAACGCAAACGACAGGTTCCCATATATATATATATATATATATATATATATATATATATATATTCTTTGGGTGTCTTCATATTGAGGAGTTCTTCAAAGTATTCTGCTTATTCGTCTAGCAGCTCGGTAATTGAGGTCGCCGGTTCACCATTCCGTTTATTCACATTCTTTGGGGATGTACTTGAACTCTTGCCAGTTAGTTTTTTGACAATATTGACTAGTCCCCTGGTATCATTTCTCTTACTAGCTGCATCTGCTTCGATACACATTTGCTCGATTTTACTGATTTTGTCATTCGCAAGCGATGCATCTGCTTGTTCAGCAGATTCTCTCCAGACACGATAGTTATCTGGATTGCGGTGATTTTGATATCTTTTACGTGCTATTCGGCGTTGTTCAATCAACTCTGTACTTTGATTAGATACCCATCGTTTATTTATCTGCTTTTCTTTCTTTGGGAGA
>RDPX01000467.1:95523-114460 GCA_003991215.1 Morbakka virulenta | reverse complement strand
ATTACTTGGTTCAGCACCGGTAGCTTTGTTGATAGAACTTGTGAATCTGATACTCAATGAACAAAGCTTAATTCTCAGTTCATTGCACAAGACGTTTTCACTTTCCTACATATTTCTCATGCTATTTCAGTATTAGATCTACTTCTATCTAGCTTAGCAATTATTCTTATTTATAAATAATGACAAGAAATAACTTTATACTAATATCGCAAATACGAGTGCATTTTTAATGGGCAAGAAGCACACAAGGCATTAACGAAACGACAGAAAAAAATGGGTCAAAATACTTAAAGAGATAAGAGATGGCCATAGACTGAAATATTCAAGGTCTATGATAAAGGAAAGCTTTTAAAAGCCAGAGAGTTAAACAATCTGAGGAAAAAAATTACTTTTATACAACTGCACGAGGATGAAGGCATTGAAACAAATGAATCACATGAAATGCAACAAATTTCTATTGGATAATATTGATTGCTACTGAGGTTATAAACGATGTTTTCTTTTTTCTTTTAGTCACATATCATTCGTCTCTTTTCTTGATTGTTGTGTGACTTTACGCTTTTGATGATAACCAGATACTTTCTAAAGATAGACCAACGAATCGAAAACAAATTTTATTAAAGTTGTTTATCGACATTAAAAATATCAAACCAAACCAAGTCAAATTTTGATTTTCTTTTTACGAATTTCTGGTGAAGCAACGATTCAACGATTTTTCCGTCACTCAACCAAATACCCCTCGGTAGCGCCGGGTATCTATACCAGCTATTTATATAAAGTATACGAAATTGTTCCGGTATAGTAATCAAAGATATTGTCTTATAAAATGTACCCCAACGCACATGTGCGGATACATAGGATAGTCAACAACAAATATGTGCGAGTGCAATATTCTACAAATGAATACCATTTCTACCTTGATTTTTGCTGAGGACTTTTGTGTTGTTCTTCAGAAGTGCAATTGAGGAGGCTCAGTTGGTTGCAGTTCCCTCAGATTTGGTACAATGGCTGTATCCTTCAACAAAACATTTAAAAAGATAGTTCGCTGTTCCACAGCAAACAAGAAATTGAGGACTATCAGCCCTTTCCACTTTCATTCATGTCTTGTTCGCTTGTTGCAGCTACAGTTTCTGTTTATTCAATTCAACGGGTTTCAAAATTCTAGAACATTATGATACTGTATACTTCTAGAAATGACTGTAAGAATACAGTAAAGTAAGCACTCAACATCTCTCGCATTTCTCTTCTTCAAAATCTATCGTTTTATTTTTATGAAAAGATGCCTTTTCTATGCATCTACCTATCTATCCATCTATCCATCTGTCCATCCATCCATCTGTCCATCTATCCATCTACCCACCGATCCATCGATCCATCGATCCATCTATCCGTCTGTCAGAAAGCAAGAAGGTTCAGTAATTACAAAGGAGGAAGTAATGTCGGAAGATTCTAAACTGGTAAGCTCAAAGAAGAGATGAGTCCAGAGATATTGGATCAAGAGATCATCTTCCTTACATGAGAGAATAGCTTGCCAGTTTAATCAGATTTTGACACCCAGCCAAAAGCGTTCTATGTGGTTAACGTATGGAAGGACAGTTTTATGTCAAAAGTTTAAGTGTAAAGGAAATGCTGTAGATAACTATCGCCCAATATCTTGCTTTCCCATTATGTGGAAACTGCTAACATGGATTACATCAGATCATCTTTACAATTTGCTGGAGAAAGAAAATATACTACCTGATGAGCAGAAAGTGTGTAAACTTAAGTGTAGAAGGACAAAGGACCAGCTTGCGATAGATGGAGCCATATTGAACGAGCGTAAAAGAAGCAGAACAAATCTAGCAATTGCATGGGTTAATAATCGTAAATTTTCGGTTGTGGAAATGACGAATCCATATGGCGGGAAATCTGTCCTGCCTTTTTCAGTCTTTATTCTCACATTTATGGTATTACCATAACTGTGAGAAGTGCAGAATCACAATACGTGATGTGAAGCAAAACAGATATATATATGTATATATATAATCGCAAAGCATATGATTTGATCTCCCATATCTGGATTCAGGAGTGTTCAGATTTGTTTGGAGTTCCTGAAAATACAAAAAACTACTAGTATGCAGTATAAAGAACTGGAAATTAGAGCTCACCTCTTGTGGTACCTCTCTTGGTAATATCAGCATCAGAAGAGGTATTTTCCAAGATGACAGTTTCTCACCACTTCTATATGTTCTTTGTCTAGTACCACTGACCCTGATTTTAAGGAAGGTGGAAATAAAGTATGAAATGGGAGACAAAATTACAAAACTTAACCATTTGCTCTTCATGGATGACTTAAAATTGTTTGGCAAAACTGAAGACCAAATTGGTTCTTTAGTAAAAACTGTCCACAAGACACAGGGATAGAATTTCGAATTAAGAAATTTTGGATACTTGTGCTAAAACAAAGTGGTTTAAAAGGGATAAAAACAGCTGATGTCAAACTTATTGATGGGAGTATTGTAAACACTATGGAAGAGGAGGGGTATAAATAGCTTGGAAATAGTTAGAATATGATAAGGTCTTGGAGGAAGATGAAAGGCCAATTAGAAAAGGAATATAGACGGCGTACACGATTGATTCTCAAATCTAAACTGAATGGGAAAAATAAGATCAAAGCTATCAATACATTGGTGGTGGCAGTGTTGAGGTACGCAACTGCAATTATTAACTGGAATGTAAATGAAGTAAAGGATCTCGATAGGAAAACTCGGAAATTGTTGACCATGCATAAAGAAGTTTACCCAAAAAGTTGATGTAGATCGATTTTGTGTTAATCGAAAAGAGGGTGGGAGAGGATTAATGAGTAGTGAAGGTGCCATCAGAAGTGAAAAGAATAATTTGAAGTGGTACCTGAAGAATTCAGCTGACACTCTGTTGCAAGGTGTTAAGCATGTAAACATATTAAACGTTGAAAACTGTGTTAAAATGTCAGACTTAAGAGAGATTTTTGAATGAAAAATAGAAGCATGGAGAGACAAACAAATGTATAGTCAGTTTATCAATGATTTACCAGATACCATTGATAAAGAGGCTTATTGGAAATGGCTCAGTAAGTGTGATTTAAAAATCCCGACTGGGTCATTGATATGTACGGTGCAGGAGTAAGTTATTAGAACTAATTATGTCAAGCATAACATTGATAAAAATTGCAGGATCGTTTGTAGACTTGGAAAAGGAGATATAGAATGTTTGGGTAAAACAGTGAACGATAAGCTGAGGTATGCCAACAGTCATGGGAACGGACATTTGCAAGGTGGAGGTGGCAGATATTTTCCAGATGTACAGCCTTCTTTTTCTTAGACTTTTTCCTTGTCAGGGGTCGTCATGGCGAATAAGGCATATCCATCGTGTGCAGTACTGCGCATCTTCCCTCTTGACCCCCTTCGCTGTCATGGTTTCTCTGATGTTGACCTTCCGTCTGCGCCTCGGTGTCCCTCGTCTTCGTCGTCCTGGTATTTCCATCTGTATGCAACTCTTTCCCACATACTGCCCAACCTCTTCTTTCTGGATGCCCGAACCGTCGTAGCCGATTTTCCTGCAGTTTCTTGGAAGCTTCGGCAACGCCCAAGTTTTTCCTGATCTCTTCATTTCTGAACTTGTCTTTTCTGATTACGTCCTTTGCCCAGTGCAGCATTCGCATCTCCGCCACATCAAATTGCCTGTCTTGTCGTTTGGTGAGAGGCACAGTTTCCATCTCGTACAACATTGCCGGTCGAACCAAGGTCTTGTACACCTTGTCTTTCCGCTTAACTGGTACGTGTTTGTTACATAGAACACCAGTCACTTTTCTCCAGTTGTTACAGTCAGCTTGGATACGCTTCTTAACTTCCTTCTCGCTCCTTCCATCATTCTGGATCGTCGAACCAAGGTACTCGAGTTCCTCAACTTTGTGCAAATCTTTACCAGCAATCTTTATTGGTGTAAGATTAAATTTCTTGTTAATGCACATATACTCGGTTTTTGTTCTACTGATCTTCAACCCTTTTTTCTCTAATCTATCCCTCCAGTTTTCAAGTTCCCTTTCCGCCTCCATCCTTTTTCGTATTTACGAGTACCACGACATTTGTGAACATCATGTACTGCAGGCAGTCTCTTCTAACATCATCCATCAGGTTATCTATAACTATGGCGAACAGTAGCGGACTCAGGGCCGTGTCTTGGTGCCAACCTACTTTGACCTGGAATGGCTCTGCTACTCCCACTGAACTTCGGACCACAGTCTCCACATACATCTCCTATATAGCTCTCACATAAAGTTCGTTATCTCTCTTGCTTCGTAGACAATACCACAGTACATCTCTGGGTACACCTTTTCAAGATCAATGAATATGCAATTCTTTCTGACCTTCCCTTAACTTCTCTGTCACTGTTCTTCTGTTCGGCATAAAGCTAAATTGTTGCTCACTGACGTGCACCTCTTCTCTTACCATCTAACACTCGTTACCAGAGCTTCATTATGTGGCTAAGAAGTTTGATGCCTCGATTGTTTGAGCAATTCTGTACATCAGCTTTGTTTTAAAATAACAGTACAAGGATGGTCTTTCTACATTCATCTGGCATTCTACTGATCACAAGAATTTCGTTAAACAGTAATGTGAGGAAGTCAAGCCCTTGCTTACCTGGGGAAAGAAAGAAATGGTAAAGTGAAATAGTATTGGAGTAAACAAAAGTGGACTAAGGATGGTTGAACTGCAACACTGACACTAGGAAGGCAGCAGCAATATTCGACATACTGGAACAGATGGTGCAAACAGAAGCCTGGAAGGATGTCGCGGAAACTATAGAAGTAGACAATTGCAGGGCATGAGATGACGTAAGAGAGACAATACAACACATGTCATCAGGATGCAAAATGGTAGCACCTTCTGAATATATGAGGAGACATGATAATGCACTAGAGACATTGGCAGTCGAATCGGGAAAGGTTTATTTAAAGAAAAGACGGCGTGGTACAAGGAAAAATGGGGAAAAAGACACGTGCTTAAGAATGTCAAAAATATCTTGTGAAGTTGTGAACATTAAATGAGGACGCACTGTACGGCAAGAAGACCAGACGTGACTTTAGCGAACGAGATAAGAAAACGAATATACATTGTGGATATGGCTTGCACTGGGCAGAGGCAAAGAGAAACAAAAAGATTATGAATTTCAAACAACTGTTTCGAACTATGAGGAAGAAGGCAAGGATTCAAGGTGAAAGTTATACAAGTAGTGATTGGATGTTGTGGTGGTGGAATGAAGGAATTGAAAAATGCCAGAAAAGAACTATTTGATGAAAAGGTTATAAATGAACTTGCGAATAAAAAGCAAAAGACAGTGTGATGGGTAGGCGAAACATTTGTTAGAAAAGTAGTCTGGATTAATTGGGTAAATGATGTTTAAATTACCTAGAAAAACATATTATCTGAAGAATCTGGCCATGGATAGATATGCACTATTTACTGTAAAATGTGGGCTGTGTATCTGTGATAACAAAGTTACATCATCATCATCAAAATAATAATAAAATAATAATAATAATAATAATAATAATAATAATAATAATAATTGGGAGTCATTTCAGACAACTTTCCAAGATACATGGAGAAAATGGGTGTGAAGATTGAGATGGCAAAACTGCTTGAAACAGCGAGGATACTGCGAAAAGTCTTGTCTCTTTAGAGAAACAGGAGAAGGGACTTTGAGACCCCTGGTGACTTTGAGACCCCTGGTGACTTATTGTTACTCGCTCTCAAAGATAAACGAACAAAAGAACTTTCCAGACAAATGTCTGAGATTTACATATTAATAATAATAATAATACTCTCACCGACATATTTTACACAGCTACATTAAATTATGATACAAAGAGATTAAAAAAACACATGACTAGAATGATCAGTGGTTTCAAATTACGTTTACATGGGAAGGCGAGGAATATCGGAACTGCAACAAATGCAAAGCAACCGGGCAACTATCTACAGTTGGTACCAGTTAACTCAAGGTCCTACGCGAATACCATGATGTTCGTATCGGCAAATATTCTAAATAGTAAAATTCAAACAAACAAACAGATTTTACATCCGTATTAAGTGAGCTGGGAATATTTTAAAAGTATTTTTGAGTTCAAAGTCACAGTCATTCGAATTGGTGTTGACTGAAATTCGAAAACAGCACATGACCACAAAGAACGATGCAAATATGTTCTCAAACTGTTGGCATATTTAAAACGATGTGTATTTGTTACTAATTTTGGTATACTTGTTCATATCTCATTTTACTTCTTTCCCCCCCTGTTTTCACCAACTGGACACTACTCTCGCAAAGACGCTACTTGCTAATAATATTATTACAATACGCGACATCATCAATCCTTTCAGGGAAAGCATCCCTCACAACTTCACTTCTCACTGTCTTCACTTTTACTCATATTTTGACAAAACAACTCAGTTGGTTCGCTCGGTCATTAACTCATACCAAATCAATAATAACTCTGCTGTCAACTCATAACAACTTAGTAACAACCCAGTCATTAAATCATGTAATAACTCAGTCAGATATAAATTGCTGAAATTCAAAAAAATCAAGCAATTTCCATGTAGATATTTCGAAAACAAGTAATCCGTTCTACCAATTCTAGAATAAGAGGCCCATTTTGGTCAATTTACGAAGAGAGACGACGAGTTTCTGCTTAATCAAGACAGTATGTTAGCTGAGCTGCTTGTGCAACATTCATCAATATCGGCAAACAATCGCCTACCACTATAAGCGACGTTAAATTGTTTGAAATATGTCGGATTTTCATGTACATCAATGAACACTTGGGCTGGTGTATCACAATTTTACGATGTAATCAATCTTAACTTAGCGAGTGGAATCTCGGTCCTCTGAATATCTGAAAGTGCCGGTTCGTTTTTATCATTTAAAAAAATTTTTTTCTTCAACAAGGTAAAAATTGGAAATCTGTATAAGCAATTGTAAGATTTGATAATTTACAAAGAAGATACAGTACACGTTGATGTAACTTCTCATTTTTACCCAAATCTAAATCAATACACATGTAACAGTGTGGTTTAGACCCAACCGAAAGCACGAATCTAAGTTCTAGATATAAATTAGACAAGAACAGTAAATCACTACTGCAACTCGTATTAATGTGGAACATTACCATAGGTCTAAGGGAACTATGTACTTTTCTAAACAGGTAGAATATGGAATTGAACTTAGGCATTTAATTACTACAAATATACAATAATGTTAATTTCTATTTTGTTAGTTGGAAGTTCCGTATGTTCAATTAGTTCAATTAGTTACGTATGCAATACCAGAAATTGCTCAAACAAAGAATTTACAAGTTCACATTTTCCATATATCTCCACAGGCAAGCTTTTACCACCCTTTTGTAAAGTCTATTTACAACCAAACTTGAAGTTGTCCAGTATACCGTCTCGTGTAATTAGGGTTTGGGTAAAATTGACAGCAAATACACAAACTTATCTTGCTGAAAAAGTTATTATTACAATCAGAAGTTTTGAATCAGAACTAATTGAACGTTATCAGCAATTCCTAAATGGCAAATGGTATTTCATCAAATCACCATGTAGCCAAATGCAAAACAGAGATACTTTAAAGGTAAGCCAGTTATGAACACTACCTTAATTCTAGTATACCTTTTTCTTTCATTCATACAATTTTTTTAAAGAAAAACAAGATTGCGAGCAAGATTGTTCTCCATATTGTACTTGCAAGAGCACTACCCTACAAATACGCACCCTTCAAAAACTAAGTAGTTTTCCTGGATATCAACATAAACAGGTAATGTTTAGCCTCAGAGGTTCAATTAAGAGTCAAAAAAACATCAATAATCATATTTCCTATTACATCATCACTACCATTAACTTTCACCAGAAATTTTGATATATATATATACAATGGGGTGACTGGCCTTGCTACGTTCTCCAACAAATAATCTTACGGGATTCTGCTACAGTTGTAGGTTATTTATCAAGACACGGCATTGAACGAATAAAACTACACAACACTAATAATTACATAATAACCGAATCTACATTGAGCTTCATTACATATTTTACTTGCAGATTGGATTTAATTAAAATGATCAACCATTTTACATAAAAAGTGCGAATATAAAAATTCCTTTTTTTCTACTAGTGCTTCTCTGTAAAGACGATATAAGACCTCAATTGCCATACACACTTTCATCACTATAAGCAATGTACAAAAAGAAGTCTTCCTCGTGATGTTCTTGGTAAAGCTGACCCATAGTTGCACTGGTCGGTGGGATGACATTGTTGACAAAGAAAAACAAAGCGTCCTCAGCTCGTAAATGAATCCTTTTTCTGATCAAAAAGTAGAACTGGCCAACTGAAACAGAAAAAAACACCATCAAAATTAGGATATCTGTATAAATGGGTACCTACAAATGGTACACGCCTCTAAATAAAGCCAAACTTTGTCACAAGGATTATTTTGCTCCTGCCTGAAAGCAAGTTTTTTCCCCTTTGTAAGGTTTTCAGTTTACCATGTTGTTGTAATACATGTGGAATCCTTTTAAACCAGTGTAAAGCTGAGAAATGATTGACCACTGCAACTGTTTTGCTCCAACACATATTGTTATGCTGAAAAAACAATTCGTAACTCTGAGAGCCTTCAAAGAAGAATTTGCTGAAAACTTTACTTGGAAAGAGCCTGAGTTAATTCAGTAAAGTTTGTTAGCAACTTCTGCAAAAGGATTGAGACACGCCANTCTTTGTATGCAACTTATTAGGATGCAGGTAGAGAAACAACTTATTTTGTAATATACGAAGATTTCTACGCAAATACCAATTAGAGATGTCAAATGTGAGGCTTAGTTGTAAGCTTAGATTTTAATCATTTTCAGCTCCAGAATGGGCAATTTTATCCTCTTTTTTCTTCCCCAAACAATGAGCTCTTCCAAAATATTTTTGAAATGACCAAGTCTCCACCAATGGCTATTCTCTTTCTCTGAATCTAAAAAAAAAAATCGCTACACTTACACTTGCATTCTATAGAACCATTACTTTATTGTAATTTCCAGCCATCTTGCATTAACAGGGTCATTTTGGGTTTTGTATTGTATACTTCAGCTCCAAAACTAGCTTTCTCTTGATTGACGTACCACACATAACAAAATAACTCTCTTGGTACATGACCAACAATAATAAATCCGATCTTTCTGCTAAATACAGTTCTTCCGGCTATGCCAAACTTTGTCACAAGGATTATTTTGCTCCTGCCTGAAAGCAAGTTTTTTCCCCTTTGTAAGGTTTTCAGTTTACCATGTTGTTGTAATACATGTGGAATCCTTTTAAACCAGTGTCAAGTTGAGAAATGATTGACCACTGCAACTGTTTTGCTCCAACACATATTGTTATGCTGAAAAAACAATTCTTAACTCTGAGAGCCTTCAAAGAAGAATTTGCTGAAAACTTTACTTGGAAAGAGCCTGAGTTAATTCAGTAAAGTTTGTTAGCAACTTCTGCAAAAGGACTGAGACACACCATTTAAAAAGAGAAAGGCAACCAGAAATCTTTGGCATATGCATCAACATATATCTTTGGGGCAGCTGTTAAAAACAATGAACAAAAGCACAGTGTGTCCTTTGGTAAAGAAGTACAAAGAAATGCTAAAAGATGCTAAGAGTACCAGTAATCACATTACACCAAAGATTGCTATTGTTCAGAGGTCAGCTGTTACCTTTGGATGAAGAACATGATCTCATCCTATACATGATGATTTTAACTAGGCTTAGGCATTAGGGCAAACATACTAGTGTTATTTGCATACAGAAAGGTAATTCAAAATTTTTACTTGGAAGTCAGGAAAGTTCTCTCTTACCCGTTAAATCTGATGGAACAAGGTACTTTTTTTTGTCAAGATCCCCAATCCTCGCTTTTGGTGCCTTTTCAACTATAACCTTGAAGAAAAAAACACCACAAAAAATTAGAGAATGAGTTGCAATAAAAAACAGGGGGAGGGGGAGGGGGAGTACAACTCAAAGAAATAATCTCCTGTGGGGTTCAACCTCTACATAGAAAGCTGAAGTTCAAACTGAGCTTATAACTGTGTTCTTGATGTTCAGTTTTACAGCTCAGTTCCTCCTTCACCCCTCACCCCCTTTTTTTGTTTACTGTCCATTTTCCATTTCCTGGGCTCAGATGTTGCCCCTCTGAGAAGATACATTGGTGCAGTGAGAAATTTCATGACCAGATGGCCTTCCTGATGCCAATGGCATTTTAAAAATGATTCCACTAAAGATTCAACTATTGAGGAATCAAACCTGGAACTTGCCACTACAGTGCCACTGAACAAACCACTACCATGTAGCTTTTCCAGTTTAATTAGTTTTTGGGTTAACTCAGGCAGGTATTCTGACATCCATAAAAAATTCACATCCAGCAGAGAGTGCATTGAACCGACATGCATCAAATATATGAAATCAAAAGAGAATTTAATTAAAGTTAAGAAAATAGAAAAAGTATTCATACCAGTGCTGTTGTCAGAAATATTTTCTCTTCCACCACTTATTTCCAACCATATTGTACCCACATCAAGTAAAATAGCAGCTTGTAGAAGAGAGTGGAAATGTATTATAGAGGTCACACAATATTCAAACAAATCTCTAAACATCATGCTTCATAAATTATCATTATATCCTATCACATCTATGGAATGCAAAGACCATCAATGAACAACCTCAACTATTTATTGTCCTGAGTCATTTCTACAAGAAAATGAAAATCTATCTCATTGGATTCTTTCAGCATGGTGCATAGGTAAATCTTTCATGGTCTTCGTTTACACCTTCTTCTGTATCTACAAGTCTACTACCTCAAAGGTGAAATATGGTGAAATACAGGTCTGATCAATCTCCATCTTGATAAACCAACTGGTTTGTTTGTACTGTACTGGTTTGCCAATTGCCAGGACCTTGGAAATTTTTCTTCCAAAAGGGTATCTAACATATGTTGCATATTTTGCAAGCTGGATCTAATGATGATGAAACATGCTGTGGTATTAAGGAAAAGATCAACAAAAATAAATAAAAAAAACATGTAAAAATGCACTTGAGAGGTCAGACTACTTTAGAGGCTAGATCACTTGAAGTCAAATGAAAAATTTCTTTGTGAAGTACTGAAGATTCTTATTGACTGAGGTAGCTCTCTCTCTCTCTCTCTCTTTCTACACAGGTAGATGCTAATTAAAAATGTGTAAGAACTGTTCCACTCTTTTTATTATAATAATGGGGGTGCAACATCATTATTATCACTGATTAAATTGTGGAGTTGTGACCTGGTTAAGCCTGTTCAGACATATATTTATGTCAATAAATTTGGTCAAATGGGCTATTTGACTCAAGATCTAACTGTTCTGCAATCTGCATTGTCATCCTTAATCTTACAGTGTGAGTAAACTGTGATGACTGTACTCAGTGGTCAGTCTGTTCTGCTGTGTCCATAGTTCAATATGCTGAAGAAAGCTCTGTGATTCCACCTCAAAGTTCTTGCTCTTTACATTCCACACCAAGCTCTACATATCAATATTCTGTTAAATTTACCTCACCCATCAGTTATAGTGGTTGTTGTCTCTTATGGATAATACTCTATCAACTTGTACTTTTCTTGGCTTAAACATCTTTTGCCATTGTCTTTGTCTCTCTCTCTCTCACACACACACACTCTCTCTTTCTCTGTGTCTGTCTGTCTGTCTGTCTCTCTCTCTCCCACCCCCAACCACCCCCCCCCTCTCTCTAGTAAGTTCTTTTTTAAAGTTAAGGTCCTTGAGGTCTTTGTTAATTTCATTATTCCAATCATTCCAGATACTCTGTTGGTAAACCACAAGGAATCAGACAAAATCATTTACTCTTATTGACCAAATATTTTAATCCCTTCACCAAAGGTGATCAAAGTACGTAAGCCAGGGTCACTGGATCTCTTCAGGAAGATCAATAAGAGCAACCTAAAGTAAAGTTAAAGCTGAAAAAGTTAACCTAAAGTAAAGTTAAAGCTGAAAAAGTTAACCTAAAGTAAAGTTAAAGCTGAAAAAGTTAACCTAAAGTAAAGTTAAAGCTGAAAAAGTTAACCTAAAGTAAAGTTAAAGCTGAAAAAGTTAACCTAAAGTAAAGTTAAAGCTGAAAAAGTTAACCTAAAGTAAAGTTAAAGCTGAAAAAGTTAACCTAAAGTAAAGTTAAAGCTGAAAAAGTTAACCTAAAGTAAAGTTAAAGCTGAAAAAGTTAACCTAAAGTAAAGTTAAAGCTGAAAAAGTTAACCTAAAGTAAAGTTAAAGCTGAAAAAGTTAACCTAAAGTAAAGTTAAAGCTGAAAAAGTTAACCTAAAGTAAAGTTAAAGCTGAAAAAGTTAACCTAAAGTAAAGTTAAAGCTGAAAAAGTTAACCTAAAGTAAAGTTAAAGCTGAAAAAGTTAACCTAAAGTAAAGTTAAAGCTGAAAAAGTTAACCTAAAGTAAAGTTAAAGCTGAAAAAGTTAACCTAAAGTAAAGTTAAAGCTGAAAAAGTTAACCTAAAGTAAAGTTAAAGCTGAAAAAGTTAACCTAAAGTAAAGTTAAAGCTGAAAAAGTTAACCTAAAGTAAAGTTAAAGCTGAAAAAGTTAACCTAAAGTAAAGTTAAAGCTGAAAAAGTTAACCTAAAGTAAAGTTAAAGCTGAAAAAGTTAACCTAAAGTAAAGTTAAAGCTGAAAAAGTTAACCTAAAGTAAAGTTAAAGCTGAAAAAGTTAACCTAAAGTAAAGTTAAAGCTGAAAAAGTTAACCTAAAGTAAAGTTCAAGCTGAAAAAGTTAACCTAAAGTAAAGTTCAAGCTGAAAAAGTTAACCTAAAGTAAAGTTAAAGCTGAAAAAGTTAACCTAAAGTAAAGTTCTTGTGAATCCAGAAGATTCAGAAAACCAGAAAACTTTTGTCAGCTGATTAAGTGTCAGATTTTTTTGCTTGATGGCTCTAGTTCTTGTTCACCAGGGTCTTAATTTTATTTTTCTGTTCATATTAAGTAAAAACTTATTATTTTTCCTTGTCAGTGTTGATTATTTTAAGATACTTTGAAGTAAAAATGTCTATGAATAACTTAACAACAACGCTATGGTGAAATTCATCCATAACATAGCTCTTTTCTTTGATGTTTGATATGAATTTGGAAGATTCTGCTTAACTGAAGACCTTTTGACCATAATCATGTAACATATCTACAGGTTCATGGGAATGTCTGGTAAAGGGCATGCTATAACTCTGGATATTTCTAAGGGATATGAGAAACATCTTCATACTTGATAACCAATATCTATGTTAATAATTCAGATCTTAACTTTCTTTCAAATTTAAATAACTTCTTTCATAATAGCCTAACTTCCACCCTTCACCCCCTTCTCTCTCTCTCTCTCTCTCTCTCTCTCTCTGGCTGTCTGTCTCATTCTCTGTCTGTGACTGTCTCTGTCCCTCTCATTGCTTAAGATCTCTTCAACAGAGAGAATGCTGAATGTGGTACCAGTAACACATGTGTAAAACAGCTGTTGTTGGTCAAAAGCCTGAGACCTCTGTAACACATTCTATATGATTGATCAATCTGCTTTCTCTCATGTTATTTCTTCCCTCTGGCCCTCGGGTGAAAATGCTTGCATTTCATTTACCATCTGTACTTACCTTTCTTTGAATATCATTTTTTTTTTTTTTGGTGAGATTTCAAATTTTTGATGTCATAATTGTCTTGTGATGTCTGGTTGTCAATTAATGTTTTTTGTAAGTACTAATTGTTTTTGTCACTTTGTACAAAATAACATCTTGCTACTTAGAGCTTACTCTTTACAATATCTATCTATCAATATTTCTATCTGTCTGTCTATCTCTCTCTCTATCCATCTGTCTATCAATCTATCTATCTATCTATCTATCTATGGATTGATCTACCTATGTATGTATCTATATGTGTCTGAATTAATTTGATATTAAGGAGGCCTGGATAACAGATGTGTTCTCTCTATGTGTCTCTTGATTGTCTGTCTGTGTGTGTCTGTCTCTCTTCCAGATCAACAAAAAGATGCCTTCGTCTCACCTGTTGCAACAGATTCACTGTTTTTGAGTGGAAATATTTAAGGAAATTTCAAGATGTAACAGTGTTTGATTGATTACACTCAATGAGCTGTGTATCCTACAGCCTTTTTGGCACGCATATGGTGGGGTAATGAATCTTGCTTTCCATGCCACAATGACAGCTCTCAGTTGGAGATGGGGAGTAAGATTAATTACCCTGCTGAATCTGTGCATTGTCCTTAACGAGTCACTGATTCACTCCTATATAAGTTGATTCTTGTACTCTGTTTGATCTTGCCATTTCTTATCCAGATGACATTGAACTTTGAGAGGGCAGCTGTTGATAATGTTTTCCTTCTTTCCACATCTTTGTCATCTTCAATGAGTGAATCAATTTTCATCCTCTTTATCAGTTTTATTTTCCACATCTGTGTGTTCTGTTTTATCAGTGTCCACATTCAATTAATGAGGCTTGAGTTTTTCTTGAATTTTATTTACATCTCTGTGTTGTCTCAACTTCTGTTGGTAGAAATTCATGTTCAGGCTGCAGTCGAACATCACACAAATCATTCTCCAGATAAATTATAAAAAGAACAGGGCTGAGGCCATTTTCCTGAGGGGTTCCTGTGTTGGCTGTAAAGAAGTGTTGTTGGGAAGCTCCATTAATATTTATATTTATCACAGCATTACTGAATAGAAACCTTATCATTCTCAGCTCATCTTCTCCTATGATATCTTTGAGTAAGTCTGAGTTTTTTGCAGTTGATGGTGTCAAAAGCCACTGACATATCAATACCTGTGATATGAATTTGCATCTTGAGTAATACTACAGTTGGCTGATAGCCATCTATGAGTCCATATGGCATCTGCTATACTTCAATCTTGTTTGAATCCACTCTGGCCATAAGAAATATATTGTATAATATAAGGTCTTACTCTATTCAGTGATATGAGTGGCAATGAATTCCTGATGGTATTCAGCAATGTGATAGGTCAAGGTTTTTCACTGGGGCTTTAGGTTTTCCTGGTTTTGGAGGTGTGATCATATCTCCCATACTAATATCTGTGTTGGTGTTTGATAAAATATCAGAGCCATATTTATAGAGTTTGCCAGGGATAGCATCAGTACCCGAAGCTCTGTTGTTATTGAGTCTTCTAAGGCTTTTCTTGTCTTCATCCACTTAAACAGGATTTTTTGAGGTCCAGCATTCCCATCAAAAGGTTCAATTTCTTGAGCATCCTTGTCAACAAACTTATTTTCAAAGAATTGAGATGTTATTTTGAAAATTTCATCTGGTTGAGTAACAAACTTCTCTTCACTGTTGTGGACTTTGATCTTCCCTGGTGGTTTTCTGTGCAGCAGTTTTGTTGCTTTCAACATCTTAGCTGCATCATTTGTGTTATAACTGCAACTTGTTCATCAAGTTCTTTGTTTCTAAGAATTTGTACATTGGTTGAAATTGAGTGAAGGGATATTTCTTTTCTCCCTTAAAGCTTTTCTTTCCACATCATTACAGCTCTCAATCTTTAGTCTTAGACTTTTCTGTTCTTTTGAGAGAGCTTTAATTTCAGCATCTGGAGTTCTGTTAGAATGTTTGATTTTCTCCTTGAGACCTGCACCAACTTCTGCAGTTTCTTTGATGGATTTCTTCACTGCATCCCATTTTTCCTGCAATGTTTGTTGATGTGAGATGTTGTTTGCTAGGTTCTCATCTAGCGTCTGCTGGTATTTATTTTGTATTTCCGTGTTTTTGTTGATCTTCATCACCCTTTAACATTAAACTCCAATTGTAAAACTTGTGTTATCTGCAGATGTCATTTACTAGATTGTAAATTTTGTGGTTATCAACTTTTGATGGCTGATAACTCAAGTACCCATTACTCACTCTTCGCAAATGCCTTTAACATGACAATTGGTTAAAATTCCCACAGACTCTGAGAACATGGTAAACAGTACAGCAAGTAAATAGTGCATTAGGGCAGGCAGGGCAAGGAAGAAAATGGGGAGAGAAAATTGGTAAGAGTGTTAAAGGGAGGAAAGGGTAGAGCAGAGGGGCCAGAGAAGCAGGCTCAGTGATCACACAACACAATTATATTACATTCCCCTTCATGATAGATAAAAACAATCACAGTGGAAGTTCCCAATTCAGGCCACATCAAAGACATAAAATGCTGTCTCTGGACTTCTTTCTCAATTGAAAATGGGATGCTATTCAATTGGCAGGTTTTACAAAACTGAATATGATGAGAACTAAAATCAAGCGGAGGAAGAATATCATCCAAAATATTTTTTTAATCCTCTAAAAGCAGCCTTGTTTTGACTTGGATGGCTTTCTGTTTTTCTGTGGGTCAGGATCCAAAACAGAATATATTAAGAACAGCGAACCGGAAAACTGCTATTGAAAGTGGTGATAACAGCTCACCATTGCATAGAATTCCCAAAAGATTAATGACAACCTGCCGGATGATCATGTGTCCACATTTGGAGCTAATTAAAAGCTTGAAACATAAATTTTTGCATTATCAAACTATATTAACACATAAAACTTAAAACATGATTAAAATATTCAAACTTAAGAAATACAAGCTAGATTTCCTGCTTTTTATTATGTAATAACGTCGCTCTTGGGGGCACACCTCGACTTCAATATTGGCGCTATTTGTTTTCACAGTGGGAAATTCCAATGAAAAGTTTCTGATAAAAACTCAGTTGATAGCATTTTAAAGAAAATCATTCCTTTATTGACATCAGATAAATAAAGATCAACTTTCACCACAGAATCGAATAAACATTGAAAACTCGTGCGGTCTCTGCGCAACCGGCATTTCTGGATCGCTTGGTTTATGGGCATCATAGATCATTGCTCGTAATTCCTTAAAACAATTTCATATCCCAATTAATGACGCACCATTTCAATATCCAGGTGTTGTGCCGTATGAAGCCACGTATGTAACTACCGTATGGCAATTGTACGATTAAATACAGTGCAATCAACGTAACGCACTAAGGTCACATCAAAACCCAATCAAACAACTGCAAGGCCCAACTAGATTACAGTTGAAAGTACGGCATTCGTACGGTATTCATATTTGCAGCTTCACAAATGAAGATTTCAAGAGTATCTATCTGATGCTATCTCATACTGGGGCACAACCTTACTTTGATGGGGTAATGCACGTGGGGAATCTTGGATGATTTATCTCAAAAACAGTTTAATTCTTCCTTTATCTACATCTACAAGGTTCAAATTAAATAACTTTTAGCATCTGAGCTGAAAATGGGTTTACACAAACATCGAAGTCGAAAACTAAATTTAAAAAAATGGATTGCCCCAACTGGAACATAAACCTTCTGCACAAAATTAAAGAATCCCTACTTATCTATCTCTAACCAGGAAAAGCAGGCCATTAAATCCAATAAGCTCACAGCTTCATAAACCGACGCGAAAACCACGCCTGCAAAACAACCCCAGCATTAATTACATAGCTGAAATTGCTTTCTTTCCCCATAAAAACCCAACTCAAACAAACAAAATCAACTGAAAATAAAACGTCGTTTGGATATTATCCCAAAGCATGAAGAAGCCAATAAAAATTACAACAAATTCAAGCGAAAGCAGTACATTTTCTACTTATTTTACCAAGCACCGATGTTATAGCCCTTCATTACGGTATATAAAAAGAAGATTTCTTCTAAAATGAAAGAGAAATATCCACCTGACCATTTCTGTTTACAAGATGCAAACAAAATGAACGCCATACCTACCGGTACTCTGTCGGGGTATTTCTTCCGTATTTTCTCTCCTTCTGATCGTCGTTTTTCAAATGGATGTTCCTCTTTATATTGCCACTTCATAATTATACAGTCTTATTCTCCCTTGCAAAAGTGCTTAAGCTAGTATAAAAAACGATGTTGAGCTCCTTTTTCTGTGTTCACAATGCAGTACCTTTCGCACACATTCATTAAAAATGCGAATGAAAACAAAACGTCATGTGAAGACAACGTCATGCTACGAAAAAGAAGATGGGATACATAGGGAACCAGTACATGCAGATTCCAATAGGAAACCCATTGCATATCTTATTCACATCAACAACAACAACAAAAAAATTGCCTCGTCAACAATCTTTTGAATTTTACATCACAGAAAGACACATCCAATCTTTTTATCACAAGAATACAGTTCCTACGTCAACAAAAAAATGTGTCTAAATTTAAGTATTAACTAAGAATAAAAACAAGGTTCTGTTTTTTCACCCAAATGCATAATTGATAAAGCGTTAGCTGTTTACCGCCTGTAAACTAAGGTAACACTTTTTTTTTTCTGTCCAAAGTATTGTTGTTTTCTGTGTTTCAACTGTATTGTGATTTCTAGTTGTTTAGTATAGTTCGCAAGATCTTTACTCACTGTTCCCAAAGCTCCAATTATTATTGCTATGGCAACCAACTTATTTCATTGACCATACCGCCGAAGGTTATGTATAGCAAAGAGTGCAATGGTCTCATTAACAAACATATAGAAAGACAAAAGTATTACTATTACTACAAAGAAAAGCCTGCTACACGCATTAGTTTTTATCATAGTCAGGTACGGCTCAGATTGTTGGGTATTGAAAAAAATAGACAACAAGAAGATTGAAGCATTTGAATTATGGTGCTATCATCGTCTAATGCGCATCAGTTGGACTGAAAAGAAAACTAATGAATAGATACTAGAAAAGATGGATGTAAACGAGAGGCTATTTACAATTATAAATCGTAGAAAAATGGTTTTTATTAGACACGTACTAAGGGGAAAGGACATAACCATTGATTTATTACTTGGAATGGTTGATGGCACGAGAG
>RDPX01000467.1:72364-85882 GCA_003991215.1 Morbakka virulenta | reverse complement strand
ATAAGAGCCAGCCCCACAGCCCCCAGCCCACAGCCCACAGCCCACGGCCCACAGCCCACGGCCCACGGCCCACAGCCCACAGCCCACAGCCCACAGCCCACGGCCCACAGCCCACGGCCCACGGCCCACGGCCACCGGCACAACAATGAAACTGATTGTGTGCAACCTTTGACCTCTTTGCGTCAACCGGCAATCGTTATTTACTTTGTCTGCTCCTTTTTTTACGCACGTTTTCATCAAAAAGTTCAATGACGACAGTGATTTTCCATCCATTGCAGACATGGCCAATTACAACTCCCCGTTAAATATGTTACGTTTGTTGTATTTTTGGTTGGTCGTAATAAGGCTGTGAGGTCACTGAAAAGTTAAGAGCTGCAAGACTCTCATTGACAGCACAGCTAGATTTAGTGAAAAGAATAGTTTCAAGAAAAGTTTTTTGAAAAGTTTTCTGCGATTTCAATATCTTATTGATTGTCTGGGCAGAGGAGCCATAGCTTAATGGTTAGTGCAACTGCACGGTAACCAAGAGTTCCGGGTTCGATTCCCCGAGCGGGCCACTTTGGAACTTCACAAAAGAAAAAGCCAGAGCCTCAGGTGCTGGGGATAAAAACGTTAAAACATAAAAAAAATTAATTTTCTGGTCAATTTGGGGGTGCAGATTCCGAATCTGGAAGAAAAAAAACATTGATATATATGGTGTGGTCTTCGTGTTATGCAATAATGTTGAAATTACGCAATGACACATTTTGGGCATATGTTGACATAGTGCCTTGGGGGATGTGAGATGCTCAAAGTGTCCAGGGATGTTCTATCTAATGTTTATGTCGTTTACATTAGCGACATCTAGCGGTCGATACGTAAACTTGATGTTCGTTGACATACTTCTGTCCTGTAAACTTATTTGTTTTGATGAAATATGTAAATTAACGTGTACAATATATGCATAAAAATATTAAATTCAAACTTTGACTTTAGTAACCCACTATTTGTAATTGCAAATCAAGATACAAAGTAGTACAACATTATACAAACTACTTCAATAATTATAGGCATTAGTCACACATCAATAGCCAGTTGCAGCATGTACGGTACAGGAATATAGTTCAACAAAAAGTCAAATTTCGTTAAAACGGCTTGCTTTTCAGCTGTGGACGCCAGTGGTTTCCCGTTTTAGGAGACAGCAATAATCGTTCAGCATTGCAGGATCCCAGCGTCCTTGGTAGCGATGCTTGATTGTCGAGATTGTTTGGTGAAAGTGCTCTCCGTGCTCGTCACTGACTGCTCCTAGGTTGTCAGAGAAGACATCTGGATGAGAGTGCAAGTAGTGGAGTTTCAGTGACATACGGCAGTCCATTTTCTTGTAACCTCTGAGAAGATTATTGATAAGTTGCACATAGTTCTCTGACTTCGTATTGCCGAGGAAGTTAGCAGCCACAGCCTTGAATAACATCCAGGCTCTCACCTCCTTCGGAGCTAGGAGCTTTGTGAATTTTTCGTCCACGATCAGGTCTCTAATCTGGGGCCCAAAAAATATTCCTGCTTTTAACTTAACTTCACTGATCTTAGGGAACTTCTCTTCTATGTACTTGAATCCTTTGCTCTCCTTATCCATTGCTTTTACAAACTGTTTCATCAAACCCAGTTTGATATGTAATGGAGGAAGCAGAACACGTTCTGGGTCCACGAGCGGCTTGGCTTTGACGTTCTGCTTTCCAGGTACGAAGGATTCTCGCTGTAGTCACTTCTTTTTCTTGTAATGCTGGTCGTCAGCTCGACTATCCCAAACGCAGAGGAAACAGCTGTGCTTTGTGTATCCACCCTGAAGGCTCAGCTGTAGTCCGATTATCTTGAAATCGCCACATATGGCCCACTTGGGCTTCTGCTACTTTATGAGGTCAAGGACAATCTGTATCGTGTCGTACGTTTCCTTCATGCCAACAGCATGCGCGATAGGAATACTTGAACTTACATTCCCGTTGTGGAGCTGCACATCTTTTAAACTCGTGACCGAAGTATCAATGAACAATCGTCAGGCGTCTGGAATATAATCGATATCCATCGTGCTCATCAGTCTAACAACATCGACAAAGTGACATACAGAGTTTGTCATTGAGAAGAACTTGGCTAATTCTTGGTTGCGTGTTCGAAACGTAGTTATCCGCATTGATGGATCCAGCCTGCTTCAGTCATTGAGCCGTGATGCAAGTATTCCTGAGCGCTGCTTGGAAAGCATCAAATCACGCGCGAGATCATTGAGTTCGGGTTGCGTTATGAGGTGTACCTTGCTGTCAGGGGCTTCATAGCTAGATCCAGATGGAGAATCGCTGGGTTCGGGGGATAAATGTCGAGTGCCAGGTGATCATCATGTGGCACTGGTCAAGTGGCAGACCTAACTACTGCATAACTCGTGACTCTACTTACTTTCCCGATTCCATGGGTAAACTGAGTTAAACAAAAATAACAATCTGATACATGATCAATTGGCTCACGCCACATCATGGGTACAGCAAAGAGCATCTTCTCCCTGTCTTCCTTCGCCCAGTGATGAAGTCAACCAAAGCATGAGACACAACAATTTAGAGGAGCTATGTCTAATCCAGGTCTAGCTTGCAGTCAAAGTATTTTTCATAGGCATTGAGAGAAACATTGGAAAACTTCCTACGTCGAGATACCATGCTATAATTTCCACAAATGCTGCAAAAGTTATCTGGCGAGTTCTTGCACGAACGACGAGTTTTAGGTGGCATTTGTAAACGAGCAAGACTTCAATGCAATTAAGATGGCTTTCAAACCACAGACAAAGGAAGTAATGGATTATCACCAGTCCCTGAGGAGGACATGACACAAACCTGCACGCTGTGTCCTCTGCGAAGCCGATCGGCTTGCTGATTGTGTCAACCACTCAAACTACAGCTAAGTGCTAACTTCAACGATATATTTCAACATTATGACTACTCTCCCAGCAACAGCACGTCATTAAAACTATGGCTTCTTTTCAGAACCGGCGTGCTCCATACTCTCCTTTAACATCGATGGATTTTCTGACCGGAAAGCTGAAATACAGGCCCAAATATCGGCAAATTATGATATCGTTTGCGTACAAGAGACACATCGAGACAAATACAGTAAGCGACCCTATTTAAAAGGGAAAACCCTGGCTTCGGAAATCCCACATAAACAATATGGGAATGTGGTATTTACCAAAACCTTACCCATTGAGCAAACCTATATCAAGAGCAGTGATATTAACATTGAAACAATTACTGTGTGCCTGAAAGATCTGGCAATCACATCAGTCTACAAACCACCCAACAGCTGTTTCCACCTCAACGAGCTTCCGGAAAATTGTAAACGGAAATACCACCTAACTATCGGCGACTTTAATTCGTATAGCACATTATGGGGTTCTGGAGAGACCAACAATGATGGCGCTGCAGTAGAGGCTTAGGCACAGGTCAAGGGACTAACACTTGTTCATGATAAGAAACAACCATTTTCATTTAACAGCTGTCGCTGGAAAAGAGGTTATAGCCCTAACATCGGGTTAATCAGTCGTAATATCAGCCCAATGTGTACAAAGGAAGTTCTTGAACCAATGCCCCACAGTCAACATCGACCTATTGCCCTATCTATCAGTACCCCAATTAAAGTACGACACACTCCATTCCGCAGACGCTTCAATCTAACAAAGGCAGATTGGCCCAGTTTTGCCAAGTAAGTGGACATTCAGCTCTCTGATATTCCACCTACACTGGAGAACCACAGCACCTCTGTCGATATAGTTAAAAAATCTGCACGAAAAACGATCCCCCGAGGATGTCGGACTGAATATATACCAGGCATGTCAGGAGAACTGTACGACTTGTTTAACACCTAAAAGTCTTCATGCAAGCAGGATCCCTTCTCAGACAAAACCATCATTCTGGGAGAGGAACTACTTAAAAGTATAGCAGAACAACGCATAGAAAGCTGGCAACGCATGATAGAACCAACCAGATTGCAACTCAACTTTTACTGAATGGTAAACTCACACACAGACGACCAGCAGGATATTATCAGAGATACAAAATCCCATCCAGTACCACCAACTCAGATGGAGCTCTCACCAAACCATTCAATTTGGATGAACTGGAGAAGGCTCTGAAATTACTGAAAAATGGCAAAGCAGTGGGCACTGATGGCATTCTTGCAGAGTTTTGAACCATATCGGCCCCACTACTAAAGGGTGGCTAGTGGACCTATTCCAAGACTGTGTGAACCGCAAGAGAATCCCTCAACAATGGAGGCGATCGAAAATCATTGCTGTTCTCAAACCGGGAAAAGATCCAGACAACCCCAAGAGCTTTAGACGTATCTCCCTACTAAGTACTACATACAAACTATTTGAACGTATGATACTTGGAAGGATCAGCACCACCATTGATGAGAAACTCATCCCGGAACAGGCCAGCTTTCGCCCAGAGCGTTCGTGCTTAACACAACTCACGAACCTGACGCTACATATTGAAGATGGTTACCAAGAAAAACTCATTACCGGAGCAACATTTGTTGATTTAACAGCTGCATACAACACTGTACAACATCAACGGCTGATACACAAAATTTGGACCATCACAAATGATGCGGGCCTATGTCATAGAGTACGACGTATGCTGGAAAATAGACGGTTCGTCGTTGAATTTAATGGTCAGAGACGCAGATGGCGCACACAACGCAATGTCCTACCACAAGAAAGTGTTTTATCACCTCTTCTCTTAACTTTTTTACAAATTATTTACCATTACCAAGTGAATGCTGGCGTTTCATCTTTGCAGATGACACATGTATAACAACTCAACAGCGGTCCTTCACTAAGATCAAAAACACCCCCGAGAACGCCCTTAACAAGCTTACTGCTTATTACGAGTTCAACGACTTGAAGCCAAACCCAGCTAAAACCCAAATTTGTGCTTTTCACCTGAAAAATTAAGAGGCAAAACGAACTCTCAATATTACATGGAAACAACAACCACTGGAGCTCCATCCACATCCAAAGTATTCGGGCGTCATTCTGGATCGAACACTCTCTTTCAAATCATGCTGCTCTAATGTTAAGGCAAAGATTGCCACAAAGAATAATCTGTTGCGCAAGTTGGCAACCTCCAAGTGGGGAGCCAACCCATCAACACTGTGCACCACTGCTCTTGCCTTATGTTTTTCAGTCGGCGAGTATGCATGCTGCACCTGAGGAAGATCAACACATGCTAAGCAGGTGGATATTTCACTCAATAACACTTGTAGAATAATTACAGGGACAATACGATCCACACCAGTCCATACTCTGTATGCTCTGTCAGGTATAGCCCCACCACATCTAAGAAGGACATCCACTCCTAATCGGGAACGATTAACACAAATCCCCGATGAGCGTCACCCGTTCCATAACCATGGTCCACCTCTAACTTGACTGAAGTCAAGACATAGCTTTCTGTCTATACCAGATGAAAATATCTCATCTTCTCAAGCTCAACTAGAAACCATGTGGAAGGCACGATGGGAAGAATCACCAAACTCAACAGCTTTTGAGAGGAAAGTTGTAGTTCCCAAAGAACAATTTGCTACTGGCCATGATCTTGGCTGGACAATGTGACACAGTCTAAACCGGCTACGTACTGGTTCTGGTAGATGCAAATCTCTCATGAAACGAATGGAATTATTAACATCTGACACCTGCAGCTGTAATGCCACACAGACTATGGACCACCTCCTGCAATGTTCAGACGCCCCAAATTGCAACTTTGGTGACTTAGAGGAGCCCACACCATCGGCAATATCATGTGTCCGCTACTGGACAGAAACGCAGTAGCCGAGATACGAAAACGAAAGAACGAACCAGTCCCTGATAGTGTACTAGTACAATTACTGTACATGTAGCTCCAACACCAACGGCAACATTGGTACAAAATTGTGTGAACATTCCACGCTGTTCACAGTACCATATTTACGCAGTCAATGTTCTATAACGTTCATGGGATTAGAAAGGGCAAATAAACAAACAAACAACAGCATTGCACACACTGAGAACTGCGCAATAATGAGCATCTAATAACGTCGATTACATAATATTGGAAAAATTCAAAATGGCTGTAAAAAAATCAATCAAATCAAAAAAATCATCCTTTTTTAATGCCATATTCGTAATCAGAGCCCTGGATATGCCCAGCAAATATAATCTAAATGACGGTTGCCAAGTGCTATCATCGGAGAAGCAAGAACAAAGAAGACAAATTCAGAGGGTATTAAAGCAAGGACAGACATGATTAGCATACCTCGAATTCTGCACTTAGGAGCCTCTAGAGAGAATGGGGTATAAAATAGTTTCTGGCTTGATCGACCTTGAAAGTATTTCTTAAAATAAAAAGATATAGGCCGAGGATAGGAATAGGTTTTAAGGGTTTCATAGAGCTCAGGGCCAATCAAATTGGATACTCGTTGTTGGATTCGGTTCAGAAGACTAAGATTGGAGGTTCACCTGACCATACGTGGCAACAATATTTCATACATAATGTCATTGAAGATTTGTAGAGTGTAAGGACTATTCCCCTTTTACAGGCACATTTGTGACTGACAGGAGCTGTCTTTGTGGTGGCTCTAATATAGGATTTAAGCAGACGTTCTGAGAAAATGAAAGATCGAGAAGACTGACTTCAAAGATTTTAGGAAGTTGAGTGCTATTCATGCTGACTGGTTACTAATCTTAGTAATAACAATGATAATAATAACAATAAAGGAAATAATAATAAATGATAATAAAATATGAACTTGTAAGAATCTAGACCATGAAGAAGGTAACCATCGTAAGTATAGTAATTGGAGCTTTCGGAAAAGTTAAAGAAAAGACTGAATCCTAAATAAAACAGATCGGGATTGGCGTTACAATTCAGATTCTGTTTACTTCCTGTAATCGTTTAATTGTCTTTTACAATTTGCTCACTAGATTAATGTAAACTTATCTCTTGGTTTAACCTTCTTATTTTCCCTTTTTTTTTGTCATTTCTTCACTGTTTCGTACACTTAGTAGCATTAAGTCTTGTATAGTTCTTAACTATTTAAAACACAATATTCATCATTACTTTTATTGCACTTTGACGGTATAGGCATAACTTTATTTCTGTGTTATGAATTGAATCCCCTTTAATTATCCGGTGTAAAATCGAATCGACTTGATATTATAAGCTTTACATCAAAATTAAATTAAAAAATGCTACCGCACTTAGAAAACGTTTCAAATGTATTCCAGCTGGCATCAAGATAACAATGTTGCCCTATGTGGTGGGATGAATGCAAGGGAAATGGAGACATTTGCATGCAGGAAAATAGACAGACAGAAAGAAAGACCAAAAATGAAAATATTTAGTGGATTTATATATCATTAAACAAAAGAATACAAAATCAATAAATAACATCATGTCAGAATTACTATTTAAGTCTTAATATACAGAGTTTGTTTTCCATAAATAATAATATTGTTTTCAATCAGTATTATTGTATTATTATTATTATTATATTATTACATTGTCTTTGTTCAAATGTCTGAATGAGCTGATTCATATCAATCGCTCAATCTTCTTTTATAATCTGCTCAACAGATTAATATTCATCATGGCTTTTATTGCACTTAAACGGTATGGGCATAACTTCTTGCATACCACAACTTTGTCTTGTATTTCTCCTTTTCCTTTTGCCAGCCTTTTCTGCTTCTTGCCACGTACATTTCCTTGAACAGCTTTTGATAGCTTTTGTTTTCTCTTTGAAGTTTCTGTTCGATGTAAGACAGATAAATCTCTTCTTGCCTTAATATGTTTACTTTTCTTCATGATAGCATTTGGTTGTTTCTTCATTGTGCTTGAAGATGTCTTGATCTTTTGTATTGGCTTCTTATTGAAGAGAAACTTTTCTTTTGGTTCCTGTGATTGGATGGTGCTTCGCACCGTACGCTTTGCTTTATTTCGTAAAGCGTATATTGTTGTGTAACGATTGCTCTTTCTGGATTTTGGCAATATTTTATCTGTACGCCTTAACTTCTTTCGTAAGTTATAGACTTTTCTAGAATTCGTGCTTTTTACTGACTGTAGTGGCTGTCTTTCTTTCCTTTGTTTTGTTGATCCAATTTTTCGTTGTGTAGCCTTCGCTGACTTTTTCCCCTGACGAATTTTCTTGCTAACGATCTCCTTTGTATTGGCGCTACGCACCTTACGCTTTTGCGTCTTTCGTCCAACGATAAGTCTCTTGTTGGGGTTTAATTCTTTCTTTGCAAGTCGGTATCGTCCTTGGGTAAACACCAGACGTTTCGATTTGACAGCTCTTTTCAATGCTCCAGCTATCAATGTCTCCTTACTTGACGAAACATTGTATTTTTGTTGTATGAGTCTAACTATTTCCTTTCGGGTGGAGCCATTCTTGTTGGCAAGGCGTATGATACAATTTCTAATTGTAGCGAAATTGATCTTTTTCAAGTACTTTCCAGCAGATTTCTTTTGGGCCATTTTAAACTTTGGCGTTGTTTCTTTCGATCTGTAGATGGATAGAATGATGTTGTTGTGTGTTTGAAGTTGTGTGCAGAAGTGAAATGGATTACTTGCTCCGTCTTCTTTTATGGTTTAATCTGACGTCACCTTGGCAACTAGACAAGTGAAGGCCTGGGCTCGACTTTGCTTGTCTTTTCCAGAATTGGTATTTGGAAGAGAGGAAAAAGATTCTGCAGTCCTCTTACCCAAACCGTAACCTAAAGCAAACAAAAGCAGCGAATCGTAGAAAATTCCATCTAAGTCAAAATTAGGGTTCTGAAAACAGGTAGTTAAATAAATGTATCAGTTAATCGATCTCCCTAAATGAAACTTTGATACAAGTTGATTCAAGTTGGGAAGAATCAGTCAGCACTGAAAGAATGGATTTCCAAACTTTCCAAAATTCAACAGCAAAAAGTATTTTGATTTGGAGTATGGAATATAAGTAGTGATATACTCCCTCTTTTGAAAGTCATAATTTATCTAAAACACGAGAGGAAAAGAAGAAGGAATTCGATAGTACAACAATAGAAGTTTTTATTATGTCTTGATAACAAATAGCACTGTGTTGAATATTGAGAGAAATATGATTCCTTGCATGAAAATGATATCCCTGTGTGGTTAAAAAAGCAGGTTTTAAAATATACTGTACTGTTCAATATCACCGTCAAAGTGGTCGTCAGAAACCATCCAAATGACGCCATGAATAAAACTTAGGAGGGGGAGGAGAGTCCCAGAAGTAACATTTTTCGGTGGTTCATTTTCACGAATTTTGGAAATTTTTTGAAAATAAAATGGGGAAAAAGTTTTTTTAATTTCCGAAATTTTTTCCCTTTGGCAACATCCTTGGCTTGTAGGGAGTATATGTGCAAAGTTTCAGTAAGATTGGTCTAGGTGTCTAGGAGGAGTGTATGAAGTGGACAGTGATGCTGACCTTCAGGAAGAGTATGAACTTGGACAGAGTATGCTTGATTAGATACTATGGTAAAGATATTTCAGCTGGAAAAAATTACATCAAGTAGTATTTAATACTGAAAAGCTCATTGGTTAGAAATTTTTGTATACACTCTGTTGAAAAACATCAAAAAGGTAAAAGCAGACGGAAAAAAACACCAAACCACAGCGCATATCCTGCCATGCTCTTGTGATTTGTAGAATGCAATTTTATTTTATTTTATCATCAGCATGATGCTCCAAAGCCTACCCTAGTGTTAACACACATAAAATTAATGCCAATTTTTGTGTGTGTATGTTACATTAGGTGAAAGTTGGATTGTACAGTTTGCTTTTTTCTTATATATAACAATCTATTAATATATGCAAGCTTACTTGCACGTTCCACACTTGAGTCTGGACGTCTATTTCATGGTAACTAATTACATCTTTCTCTCTGTGTGTATGTGTCTCTCTCTCTTTGTCTCTCCGCCCTCTCTCCTATCTAGCTATCTATGTCCCTCCCTCCTTTTCTGTTTCCCTCCATCTCCCTCCCTCTGTCTCTCTCTCTCTGTGTGTGTCTGTGTGTCTCTCTCTGTCTGTTTGTCTGTCTTTCTCTCTGTCTCTCTGTCTCTCTTTGTTTCTCTCTCTTTCCCCCCCCCCCCATCCTCTTTCATTCATCTCCCTTTCCCACTTCATTTCTGGTTGATCCTTGTCAAGTATTGAGAAACCTACACACTTTGATAAGAAGCTGAGACCTTAGATGTTCCTAAACATTCACTTAGGAGAACACTGAATGTGTAAGAAGTTTCAATATCTCAGTTCCTTATCAAAATGTTTCAAGGTTCTTGTCAAACTAGATTGCCATGAAGACACATTTCCATCAATGATAACCTGGCCTGCCTTTCATCCCAACAATGTGGTTCCGGCTCCCTGTGGTTGCTAATCACTGAGTTCATTTTTCAGTTGAGGAAGAAGAGAAATCCAAGTGATTTGGATGAGCACGTTCATCATTAACACAATGGCAAACTTTGTAAGAATAGCAGCTCAACCAGCGCGCCAAATTTTCCAGGTAAATATGCCTGACATATTTCTTGAATGCTTGCTCTTGAACGATGATTAATTCTGTTGATTTTAGGCGAAGTTGAATCGTGTTTTTGACGCAGTTGTTAAACGCACTTGTTATGTAATTGAATTGGCTGAAATGTGACTTGGTTTGCTAATTGGCATCGTTTATACGAGATACACTGATTTTGTTACATATGTACATTACTTTAAGCAAGAAGGATGAACTTTGAATGATTTGAGGTCATTTTGGTGCATTTTACTACAGTGACAGAGCTAGGAATGAGATTGTCATGCTGTTTCGATTGTCAAGGGGTTTTTTAAAATTTGTCGACTCGATATTAACAACGTATTAGTAGAAAAAAAGATGAAGACGTTTATTTGTTATTGTTAATTGATTAGTTTGAAATTAAAAGGTTTCTATCCGTTAAAGTAGGTAAGATATCGCCAATTTGAAATATTTTAAAAAAAGTATCACAAGATATTTCACTGGTAATTTACCTTGCACAAGTTATCTTGCTTGTATTTATTATGTAACAGTGTGATGTTTGGTATCCAACAGAAAAAAACGAAGCTTGAATTGAAAGGAGAGGATAAGCTAAGAAAGTAATGGGATTCAGCACCTTACGGTATTGGACAAACCCCATGCCTTGATATCCACCCCTTGGTGGGCGTGTTTTTGTAAGAGCTGAGTATAGATCATAGTACTGTGATCGAAAAGATTTGTCATCCTGCCAAAATATTTGATGAGTTACATTGCAGCTCTATCTGTAATATGGGTTCCGACTGCAGATTAGCGATGGAGAAGTAGAAGTATTATTTCATGCAAGATGGCATGAAAGTTAGTAGAGTTTTATTCTTGTATTTGTTTGGCGGTGTGATGAACTACATCTCCAAGAGACAAAAGAAATTGATTTGTTGAAGTGAAACGTACAGAATAATAATAAGGAAAAATTATTTTTTAGCCTGATCTAAACATATGTGTAAACCAAACTATATTATTGTATACACCTCTAATTTCGATACCATCCTTTTGAAGACCAACAAACTTAAAATAGGAAGCCTAATAATTGAGATCTTGAATTTGCTTGTTTACCAAGGCTAGTGAAGTTTACTCTGTAACATGATTTGCCTTCACTACTGGAAGCTGATTTTTTTTCGCTAGTGAATAAGGTTTCTGTGGCCTTTAGTCAAGATGATTTAATTTTAGTGCTGGAACTCACATTGCAAATGCAGGTTAAGAACCATGCTAGGAGTATTCTTGTTCCAATTTATGGCCATTAATCACATTTTGATGCTAGCTAGCAAAGGTATTTTGCATTGTCAGGGTTAAAATTGCTGAAATGTCTGCAGTGGCTTTCTATATTCAATGCAGATTTAATTTGGTGTGCCTATGGTTTTAGATTTACTTATCACACATGTTTATACTTGGAAGGAATCGTTAGCTTCTCTTGATTGTTACATAACATATCACTGGATGGATAAAAACCCCTTGGAATTGACTCTTTCATTTTAAATAAAAAATGGACTTTTTAATTGATGGATAGATGAAAAGACAAGCTCTTTTAATGCATCTTTTTGCAATACTGTTCTGTAGTTTTGAGCTGGCAGCTCACCATGAGAAGACCTCTAACAAGTTTTTCCATACATTGCTTTATAAGAATTGGTAGTATTAAATGGTATGGCTTTGCCAGAAGTAAGGGGATTTGAAAATGGGCCAAAAAATTGTCATGATTGATCATTTTAAGACAACAAACTTATCTTCTCAAGTGATGAACTGCTCCTTTAACTCAGTTGATGCAAATATTGTTTTACCTTTTTGTTGGTTTAGGCTTGGCTCCACAGCACTGCTACAAAGCTAAAAAGATGCATGGAAATCAATAGTATTATAAGCAGTGTGCATTAGGCTTTTTATGTTACACAAAGATAGTAACTTATTGCCATCCTACCATAGCTGACCCATTTTTGTAAACTACAGTGTACAGTATCAGCATGTTGCACTGTGTCATATTGTTATTCTATGGAGGTCAGTTTTGTGTAGAGCATAGATGGTCATTAAAGCATTGCACAGCACACTGATGACAATGACCAACTAATACTGGTTGAATGCTATCAACAGCAAAATCAAGTAAAGAAACACCAGCTGACTTAGGAATGAAACAGCAGAGAAGACAATGGAACTCTTCATGCAAAGCTGGTACCTTGCCAAGAGGGATTTTTTTGTGAGATGTGCTTTATGTTATGTTGTTTAGCCAACTTGTATGATCCCCCAGCTTGGTTTACACTGACCCAAATGTTGATTCCTTGCTAGTGGTCTGATGTTTAGACTTTTTAAGGCCAAATACATCAGCACCTGTGGTGTACACTTGTGATTTGAACTGCACCCAAGTTCCATCAAATGTAATGTCATTGAAATTGTTTCTGAGAATTTCACTAGTTCCTCATTTTGTAATGGATACACATCTTAATTTTGGGATAAACAATTTTATGGTCAGTATCACAATCTGCACCCCATATAACTCTTGCTGTACACATGTCTTGAAGTTCAAACTTTCGTGTGATGATGTAGTCTAGTATATCCCCATGTTTTGATGTAGGATGTATCCATTTTACCTTGTGGATGGCCTTTCATTGAAAGGTGTTACATACTGCTAGTTTAAATTTTGTGCACAGCTGGAGAAGAAGACCATTATCATTTGGCTTATAAAGACCATGTCTCCCTAAAACAT
Source organism: Morbakka virulenta (assembly GCA_003991215.1). Classification (NCBI taxonomy): domain Eukaryota; kingdom Metazoa; phylum Cnidaria; class Cubozoa; order Carybdeida; family Carukiidae; genus Morbakka; species Morbakka virulenta. Next base: position 72,609 of record RDPX01000467.1, on the reverse strand, counting down.
TCCAGGTATTATGGTCACTTCAAACCCATGCATTAAAGTCACAGAGTATTAGCAACTTATCTGCCTTTGGTATTCCTGTGAAAAAATTCTTCAAGTCTTGATAAAATGCAATGATGATACACTGGTTAATGTTCAGTGTAGGAGCATATACTGAAGTAACAGACATGTATTGCCTACCTCTTAAAGGCACCCTTAGACACATGATTCGATTACTAACTCTACAAAGTTGCACCAACTTGGTTGTA
>RDPX01000467.1:48383-51989 GCA_003991215.1 Morbakka virulenta | reverse complement strand
TGTGTGCGTGTGTGTGTGTGTGCGAGCGAGTGTGTGTGAGTGTGTGTGTGTATGTGTGAGAGAGAGAGAGAGAGAGAAACAGACAGATGGACAGACAGAGATATGGATGCATTGGTGGATAGATGGTTAAATTGTTTATAGTTAATTTATCCTGCATTAATTTAGTTTGCGTTAATTTATTCTGCACCATAATTTTTCATCGATATTCCATTTATTAGATCCCATCTTGCATTCGTATTACGTTTTCCATAGATCCACACGGGGCTTCAGTAGCTAATCGGATAAACTCAACATTACGGTGCACTTTCCACTCATTCAGAATCTATTTGGGGGCTTTGATTTCCGTTAATGTTGCTCGTTAATGAGTTTGTGCGGTAATCAAGTTACACGTTAGCAAGCCATCCGTTAACCGAATCAAACTGGACTTTAATCATGTCACGCGTTACTCAACCCGCACATTAAATTGGTGCGTTTGTAAAGCAATACGCATTTAAGTTAACAATTTTCAGGTTAGAATTGGTACATAGGTTCAAGAGATAGAATCAGTTAGTTCATAATAGCATCTGACCCCAGGTTAGCCCCTCCAGGTGCTAAGAGTAAACTGTGTCCAGTAACATTGATCATTGTCACTTCTGCCCATATATATATTTAACTTTTACGTACTAGGACGGAGTTTATGAATGCATTCTTTGTGCATGTTGCAGTACCTCGTGTCCTAGTTATTGGTGGAATCCGCAGAAGTACTTGGGGCCAGCAGTGCTTATGCAGGCCTATAGATGGATGGCCGATTCAAGGGTAAGATACTGTTTTAGCTTGTTACAGTCATGGTAAAGGTTTTGATAAGCTACCTATATTATTGTGTACTTAAATGAAGTATAAATCTGTTGTACGTATCACGGCAATGCTAAACATCTCTTCGTAATTTTAACAAAATGTGATTTTCATAGTGGTTGGTTAGACAAGAACAGCCTAACCGTGAAATACCTTGTTGTGTTCTTAAAAGGGTACGTGTTTATTCCTTGATCAGGTGATGGGATCTTTTAGCATAATTACAAATTCTGCAGAGGTTGACGCTTCAATAAAATCATGCATTTGCCCGACTTTGTAGTACCTCTCACAATCTATAAACGAATTAAGTAACCTTGATTTATCTATTATCGTCATCCTGCACTCTTGGCCGAAACGGAATTTCTTATTGGCTTCGACAAGCTACGACCTTCATTGCACCAAGCAGATTCTGACGTATCAGTAGTGATATTTTACGGGAATATCCCCTACGCTTTGCGTATTATTTCAGACTGAACAATTGGTGTTACTCCGAAAAAGACGGTGGACCAGGTGCTATCTGTTCGCCAAAGTGCATCAGAAAAACTTAACCGGCAATAAGAAAGGATGCATAGGAGGCGATTGTCGAGGCACTGCGAAAATGTTACATTCCCAAATAGGGAACGTTTGACTGCTCTAACATCTGTTAATTTGATGTTTCACAAACAGAACAGAGAAAAGATAAAGGTTGGAAAGAATCTAACGATGGCACATTTATTTACATACCAGAAATTTCAATTCATAGTGGTTAAAACCACCCTACCTATGGAGCGGCTAAACATTAACTTCGAATAGCCCCCCCCCTCTCAAATAGAAATAACCGCATCATGCTAGTGGCTACTAATGTTAGTGTTTTCCTTGGGTCTATCGATGCCAAAATGCTAACACTGACTTTGTTTTTAAGTGCTTCACATCTTTTTAGTATTTTGAATGCTAGGATATATTCACTATGATAGAGGGACTGTGTTTATGTCGTCTAGAGTTAACTAGCCCCCCGAAGGACAGAATCATAGCTACCAGTCGTATCATAGCTTACAGCTCGTATGGCAGTCAGACATAAAGCTACAATGATGGTCACAAGAGGGTAGTCAGTCATACCCCCCAAATGGCAAAATCTTTCGGTCATGACCTGAGAATACATGTTTCCAGATGCTTTGCATTCTTGGAGATATACATGCATCAATGTCGTTCTGTTAAGCGTTGTACGGCACCCTCCTATCTTACTTAACCCGGAAAAGTACTACTGGGGCGTTTTGTGAAGGCAACTAAGTATTAACCTCGGATGGGCGAGGTTGCCCTACTGCAGGCTGCATGCCTATATAATTTTACCTGTCTTGCATGAAATCACAATTTATTTGTGACATCCTGTGCTTAGGAAGTGAACTGAGATCTCCGACTCTGACGAAGAAAGATCTTGGTCTTCCTGTTGAAGTAGGCATTGACCATAGAGCAACAAATGATTATTTAACGTAAACACCCAATGCCCCATTGCAGAACAGACTGGAAAACCTTCATACATCCTGAAGGCTGTACTGACTGAACTCTCCGAAGGGGTCACCCCCAATAATACGTACTCAGTTTGGCTGAGAATGCTAACAATAAACCTTTTCTTTGTTTTATATAGTTATAGATGTGATTTGACCTTTGTAAACAAATAAAAGAAAATGTTGTAAGCCATACAGAATTTATTTATAAATATATGTATGTATGTATATATATTTATATATGTATATATGTATGAATGCACGTATGTATATATATATATATGTACGTATGAATGCATGTATGTACGTATGTGCACATGTATGAATGTATGTATGTATGGATGTGGTTCTTATTTTTCGTGTTTTACCTTATGTATATTGCTCTGCTATATGCATTAAGCACTTTTTGATACGAATACACAAAACTACTCAAATAGATGTATGTAGGTCTATATGTATGTGTGTATATATGTATGTATGTATGTATGTATATGTATGTAGGTATATATGTATGTATATATATGTGTATATATATATATATATATGTTTATGGTAAGTACAATAAATCTACGGAAAAAGGGGAAGGATACAAAGGAAGCTGGGAAGTTATAAATGTACCACAAATACAGTTGGCTATTAAGAATGTTTTCCGTTGACAACACCTTGATAACCGATATTCTGTTGCAAAACGTGGGCCAGACGTTGTTGTGGTAAAATAGGCAAAAATTTGTTTATATTTGCTTACAAGATTCTTTTCTTTTATTTTTTTTTGTAGGATGATTATTTGCAAGAGCGACTGGATAACTTGGAAGGGGCTTACACTTTATACCGGTGCCATACCATTATGAATTGTACACAGGCTTGCCCCAAGGTATGATGGACATTGGAATTTTTAAAAAAAACCAAACCTGTTTTTTTATGTAGCATGTTTTCTTACGATTTTAGGGTTTGCTTTACATCATGCACCCCTATTTCCTTTATCCACTAACATTTACCCAATTTTTTGAAGGTCTTCAAATAAAGTCAATCAAGTTTTTTGGGGTCGACCTCATTCTTTACTTGAGTCTACCTCCAAATTGTATACCGTCATTACTTAGCCATTCACCTCTCCATCCTCCATTTGACCTCGTATGCTTTTTCTTTAAATTACCAACTAGACATTCTATAGATCAGCTGAAAAAAAAGTCTTACCACTTTAGACTGTACATCCTCCTTAACTTTTTGAATTCAGTTTGCTGGAGCATTTTAGTTTATGAATCACAAGCTTTCAGATTCATACAACATTCTTGATCCTATG
>RDPX01000467.1:38383-45883 GCA_003991215.1 Morbakka virulenta | reverse complement strand
TTTGTTGTTTTTTGACTTATTTGCTTTTTGTTTATTTTGTTTATGTTTTTAGGGATTGAATCCAGGTCTTATCATAGGCGAAATAAAGAAGTTGATGGTGTCTCACAAACAAAAGAAAGCTGTGAAAGCGGAAATCTAAACAAAGATGTAAACTGGGAAAGGCTGCTTTATTAGAAGAACGTTATTTAATTTTTTTTTTCATTTGAGAAATAAGATGTGAAATTGGAGGTGACCATTGTTAAACTTTTATCGTGCTTGCAGTATTTATTGCTAATTGTGTACGGTCCGATGACCAGATATGCGCGCCTTCTTGACCCTTGATCCTATAGAGAGGTTGGATTTGAGCTGAAATCATGTGGAAAATATCACTTTATTGATTGACATTCATAACATAATTTTCTTGCTATTGCTTTCAAACTTGTTTTATGCAATAATACGATTACATACTATTGTGAAAATGAATCATAATCCTGGTATTCTATTGCAAACGTTGTGTCCTTTTTGCCTTCCTGATTTATTGAGAAGTATTACAGCCAAACGTGCATAAAAGTAACGGCAACATACCATCAAAAACAACCCACCCCCCACTACCAAGAACGACTTGACATGGTCCTCAACTCATGCATGTATTTAAAGGCCCTCGTGACTTTAAATAGGAAATATTGTCGTTCTTTGTTTAACAGAAGATGCCAGAGGCCCTTGTCATATTTTCTGGCCGCAGACATTGACTTTCTGATTGACTTTGTTGGAGCAGTTCTTAACTCAGAATTTACTACTGGACATCACACTAAAATCTAAGAGTATCTGTAAATATGGGCTACTAAATATCATCGAAGACCATGCCACCGCTTAGCTTCTCATAATTCCACCCAGGAGACTGAATTGGGGGGAGGGGGTGTCTGTAAAGGTATCCATACTTGTTATCCATATTAACGGTTGCCTTGTGTTGCAGTGGTTCTCACTTGGACACAACTTTCGCTTTTAACCGGTCAAAGCTGCTCAGTACTAGCATCGATTGATATATAAAATTGAACTTGTAATATTTNTACTACTACTACTACTACTACTACTCCTCCTACTTCTACTACTACTACTACTACTACTACTACTACTACTACTACTACTCCTACTACTACTACTACTACTACTACTACTACTACTACTACTACTACTACTACTACTACTACTACTACTACTACTACTACTACTACTACTACTACTACTACTACTACTACTACTACTACTACTACTACTACTACTACTACTACTATTATTCGTATTACTACTATTACTACTGCTACTACTACTATTACTACCACTACTGCTATTACTACTATTACTATTACTACTACTACTACCACTACTACTACTACTATTACTACTATTATTCGTATTACTACTATTACTACTGCTACTACTACTATTACTACCACTACTGTTATTACTACTATTACTATTACTACTACTACTACCACTACTGGTATTACTATTACTACTACTACAACTACTACTATTACTATTACTACTACTATTACTATTACTACTACTACTACTATTACTAATACTACTATTACTATTATTACTACTACTACTACTATTACTATTACTACCCTTATTACTACCATTATTACTACCACTACTGGTATTACTGTTCCTACTGACACCACCTATTTTGAATGTGCCAGAAGTTTTGCAACCAGAACAGAGAATAAGAGGATTTTCTTCCTCAGTATGTTATCTGTTTCTTGCTAATAATAATAAACTGATCATTTGTTGTTTTTTGACTTATTTGTTTTTTGTTTATTTTGTTTATGTTTTTAGGGACTGAATCCAGGTCTTATCATAGGCGAAATAAAGAAGTTGATGGTGTCTCACAAACAAAAGAAAGCTGTGAAAGCGGAAATCTAAACAAAGATGTAAACTGGGAAAGGCTGCTTTATTAGAAGAACGTTATTTTATTTTTTTTTTCATTTGAGAAATAAGATGTGAAATTGGAGGTGACCATTGTTAAACTTTTATCGTGCTTGTAGTATTTATTGCTAATTGTGTACGGTCCGATGACCAGATATGCGCGCCTTCTTGACCCTTGATCCTATAGAGAGGTTGGATTTGAGCTGAAATCATGTGGAAAATATCACTTTATTGATTGACATTCATAACATAATTTCCTTGCTATTGCTTTCAAACTTGTTTTATGCACTAATACGATTACATACTATTGTGAAAATGAATCATAATCCTGGTATTCTATTGCAAACGTTGTGTCCTTTTTGCCTACCTAATTTATTGAGAAGTATTACAGCCAAACGTGCATAAAAGTAACGTTAACATACCATCAAAAACAACCCACCCCCCACCACCAAGAACGACTTGACATGGTCCTCAACTCATGCATGTATTTAAAGGCCCTCGTGACTTTAAATAGGAAATATTGTCGTTCTTTGTTTAACAGAAGATGGCAGAGGCCCTTGTCATATTTTCTGGCCGCAGACATTGACTTTCTGATTGACTTTGTTGGAGCAGTTCTTAACTCAGAATTTACTACTGTACATCACACTAAAATCTAAGAGTATCTGTAAATATGGGCTACTAAATATCATCGAAGACCATGCCACCGCTTAGCTTCTCATAATTCCACCCAGGAGACTGAATTGGGGGGAGGGGGTGTCTGTAAAGGTATCCATACTTGTTATCCATATTAACGGTTGCCTTGTGTTGCAGTGGTTCTCACTTGGACACAACTTTCGCTTTTAACCGGTCAAAGCTGCTCAGTACTAGCATCGATTGATATATAAAATTGAACTTGTAATATTTAAAAACTAGACAAAAATTTTGTGATTAAACGAGAGCCGTGTGCAGAGACGTCTACACGCCACTGCTCAACAGCTAGAATAATGATAATAACAACAACAATAATAATAATAACGGGTGAGCATCATATCTAGGTGTCGTGAGCGTGGATCTCTTGTTCTGAAGGGCTGAGTACCGAGTTCTTACTTTGTTACTTAGTCCTAAGGTCTTGGGTGAAGCCTCGCTGCGGAGACCGTTTTAAGCAGAATGGGTCACCTAAACTGGGAAACCTAAACAGGCCCCAACTGCAAAGTCATGTGCTGTTTTAATTAACATCAATATCGCATACACTTGGGTGTGATGCATGCACCCAGTTTACCCTTATGTGGCTGGGAGTCGGATGGGTTTGCTGGGGTTTCTATCCCCGAGTCCTTTGTGGGCTCGTATTGCCCCACCACTCAACAACAACAATAATAATAATAATAATAATAATAAAGTAATTTTTTACAACGAGGAGCAGCAAATGCTCAAAGATGAAGATTTTAAGAGAAAAGAATCACACGAGATCCAGCAAACTGAGCTGGTACAAATGAGGAAAGCTTATTAGTAAATGTATTATGATAATATGTATGGAAAAGACCAGTAAGGGTATATTTCGTCAAAAAGACAAAACATTGAAGAAAAAGCAGCATGATTTGGACCTACAGAGTTTCAAATTCATTTCTGAAACCAATGAAGAGAAATCAAGAGATGTAGGCTCATCTCTTCAGATGAACATACAGGATTCTAAGCAAAGACGAAATAATGACTATTCTATTTTGTTCTCTCCTTAACATCTTCTGCAAAAGTGGCTAAAACCAGCCGTATATGACCTGTAAGCCAAGACAACAATGTATTAATATACTTCTATTTGTTCTGTGTTAATGTGTGCCCACAAAAACCGTAAAAACTAGTCTCAACCATTTCTTTTAAGCATAACTTTCTCCAAAATCGTGTAACACTTTGGTGCTGAGGAATCCATGGAATATGACATATTTTCACCTGCTTTTCACACGAACAAAGTACACAATACGAATTTGGCTTTTGCAGTCAGAAAGGATATTTAATTGTCGATAGCTTAACAACAAAACCATCAGTGAAAACATTAAATATATTATCAAAAGAGACGAATAAATAGTAAAACTGGTAAACACGTAAATAAACTAACTTTTTGAGTAATTATGGTCACCATATTTTATTAATGATCTGTTTACGATTTCTTTCATTTTAATACTTTCGACATGATCATATTCGGAAAATGCTTCACCTAAAATATACTATTATATATACTATACTGTTATTTTTAAGATAACACCAGTTTATCATTATATATTATATTTTACTTACTCTCCACCTGGGCTTCTCTTGGCCATTTTCCTAACTTCTTCTTTATCTTTCGGCTGCTCCCTTTAGGGGTCGCCACAGCTGATCAGTTTCTTCCATTTTTCACGGTTCGTCGCATCTTCTCTCCGCACTCCAGCTGCTCTCATGTCCTCTGTCAACACATCCATATATCTTCTTTTTGGTCTCCCACGCTTTCTTCTCCCAGGCACTTCCATTTCCAAAACTAACATGCATCATTAATATCATTTCTTCTCAATTCTCTCCTGATGTCTTGCAACGTCGCAACTTACAAATTTTCTTCTCGTCCATCGTCATTTCTGTTCGTCTCAACTTTGTTTCTTCATTTTTATCCTTTGCCTAGACTTTCACGCCATATAAGATTACAGGGTATACTATGGTGCTGTATATTTTGTGCTTGAGTCTTGGCATCTTCCTGTGATTAGTGACACTTGTGAGGTCTTTCTCCATTTTGCTTCAGCTGTTAACATTTGCTCTTGTCACTGTCTCTGTTTATCCTTGGCTATTTATCGTCATCGCGAGATAGTTAAAAATGCAGACCAGGCAACATTAAGTGTGTTTTTAATTCTATTCTCCAAGGTTCATCACAACGGTGACTCCTTTCAGGTAGGTATGGATAAAATTGTAAAAAAGTGAATGCTCTAGATTGTTGAAAAGTTGGCTGTTAGACTATTTTAATTACGCAAAAAAGGAAGTGTCAAGTAATTGCTTTGTTTCATACAATGGAGAAAACTAAAAGCAATTTTTAAAAATTCAAAAAAATTCGTGAGGTTCAAGAAACACTAGTGATTATTTCAAGCCTAAAGATTGATTGTAACAAGTCCAAGAAAAGATTTACGTAGTACAGTACAGACCGCAATGCCAAGAGAGATATCCTCTCAGTTTAAAAGACGAACTTGGTGGTCAAAACAAAACGTGACTTTAACTTGCTTAATTGGACTGCATCAAAATTTTTGAAATTTTGTGCATTTTTGTGTTGGTGAAGTGAAAACATGCCAATTTGGTACATTGGTACGATCTTTGGCAAGCTGTGCCGAGGCCATATCTTGTAGGTGAATTTTGCGAAACTTGCGAAAAAACATTCTAATCCCTCCTGTTGCCTGGTTGGGAAAGTTGTGTGGAGACAGATAAAAACCTGGTCGAAAGATGTATTGGACATCCTTCTACCATCAGACAGCGTTGACCCATCTAATTAAAAATGTCATCGAGCTTTCTCTCTGTTCTATTGTTGACAAGCAAGATAAATGAGAAATGCAAAGAATATAGAAAAATGAAAACAATAGTAATCAGTAACACCTCAACCTTTGATTACAAGAACACAACAAGATATATAATTCCTCTTTTGTTCCAATATTTATAATGCAATTTGATAAAAAATACTCAAAGTAGAAGTAGAGCTATTTTACAGTAAGAATTTTTAAAGTAAATATTTGGGTATGAGATTCTTAACAACTAAGCTAAAGCTTTCAGTTTCACTAAATTTCTATGTTGTCAAAAAAAATTAAAATTTCACACAAAATAAATTGTATCATATAATATAGAATAGGATAGTAATGCACAGTTTAGGAAGTTCAAGTATGACGTATGAGAGCAGTATAGTAAGAGTATACTGCAGGGTAGTAACTTAAAGTACAGTACAGTGTAGCTTAGTGCAGTGTAGTAACATTTACTGTAGTGTAGTATAATATAGTATAGTTTAGTGCAGCATAGTATAGTATAGTATAGGATAGTGCCGTGTAGTAATTTGTCGTACAGTGTAGTAAATAGTATAGTTTACTATAATACTGTTAAGTATAGTATAGTGTAGTGTAGTAACGTTTTGTAGATTGTATAGTATATTAGTGTAGTATAGTAGTGTAATTTAGTATAGTATTGAATAGTATAGAAAGCTATAGTGTAGTTAAGTATAGTGTAGTAAAATATATATAGTGCAGTGTAGCACCAGGCAGTATAGTGTTATCTAGAATATAGTACAGTATATATAGTATAGTGTAGTATAGCAATAGTATAGTATATAGTTTTGTTTACTTTTTATTATAGTAAAGTCAAGTATTGAATGGTAAAGTACAGTATAATATAATATTGTTTCGCATAATATCGTTTAGTAAAATATAGTATAGTATAGTACAGTATAGTAGAGTATAGTATAGTGTTGCATAGTATAGTAAAGTATAGTATGGTATACAACAGTTTACTATAATATTGTTTAGTAAAGTATAGTATAACAGTATAGTATAGTACAGTATAGTATAGTAATAGTAATGGTACAGTATAGCATAGTATAGTATAGTATGGTGTTGTATAGCATAATACCGTATAATACAATATAGTGCAGTGTAATACCGCGCATAGTGTTGCATTGTATAGTTTAGTATAGTATAATATAGTATAGTATGGTATAATCTAATATACTATGGTAAAGTATAGTACAGTATAGTGTAATATAGTACAGTATAGGATAGTCCAATGTAGTAATGTGTAGTATAGTGCAGTGTAGTGTAGTATATAGTAAAGTACAGTTAAATTCAGTATAGAATAGTATTGTATAGTATGGTATAGTATAGCAAAATACCGTATAGTATAATATAGTGCAGTGTAATACCGCGTAGTATAGTGTTGTATAGTAGAGTATAACTGAGTAAAGTATAGTATAGTATAGTGTGGTATAGTATAGTAAAGTATAGTATAACACAGTATAGCGTAGTGCAGTGTAGTAAAGTATAGTACAGTATAGCATAGTATAGTACAATATAAAGCAGTGTAGTAACGTGTAGTACAATGTAGTATAGTGTGGTATAGTATAGTATATGGAAGAGTACAGTTAAGTTCAGTATAGCATGGTATAGTATGGTATGGTAGAGTATAATACCGTATAGTATAGTAAAGTGCAGTGTAGTATAGTGTAATGTAGAATAGAATAGTATAGTCGAATCTAGTCGTCTAGTCTAGTCCAATCCTCTAGTCTGGTCTAGTATATTATAGTACAAAGATAATGTAGGCAGAAACGTCATTTCCTTTCACTCGATACAAGATTTGAAAGTTATCCAGTAAGGTAGTTCCTACTTCACTATTAGTAGTAATGAAAGAAGTCATGATCACTACTTGCATCCTTCTTGTTAAGGTGTCTTTGTGCGTCCCGACCATGGGGGTGAATTCCGTACACACCTCCATGCTACATTAATATGGGTGTTCCTCTGTGGATACGGAGCAGGGTGGACAAAAGCGGCATCAGTACAAGTGAGCAGCGCGATAATAAAACTAGTCCTTGGGATCCTCATTGAAGAGGAGTTGCGGGGGTGGGGGTGGGGG
>RDPX01000466.1:443671-474925 GCA_003991215.1 Morbakka virulenta | reverse complement strand
TATGTCACCAAAGTCAGCATCATCACTGTCATTTTGACTCTCCGATAAATGTTTTATGTCTATGTCTTCACCTTCATGTCCTGTACAGTTCACAGGTAAAGAGAATGAAAAGATTTCTGGAGGGCATCATCACTAGGTAGCCCATGAAAAATTGGCTGTGGAAACTCATTTGAATGTGGTGTTGGTGGAATTGCTGATGGTACAATAGGGTAAACAATTTTATGCCTATTTTTGGCACTATATCCAAATGTCTTTACCACACAAAAATAACAATCATCAACATGATTTGTTGGCTCTCGCCAAACCATTGGCACTCCAAAATTAAGAGATCATTTCCCTTCTGTCCATTGACGTAATCTGGTAACACAAGAATTGCAAGCTTTGTGTGGAGCCCAGTTTTTGTCCTGATCAGCAAGTAGAACAGCAAAGTATGCCAGATATGCCTTTTTAACGAAATCCGAGATTGGATTTCTTTGAGATGGAAACGTGAATTGTCCACAAATACAACAGAAAGAATTTGGGTCGTTTTTTCACCTCCTTCGTCTGCTTGCCATATTCAATTTGCATCACAAATAAATCGCTGAATAATTTCAAGCAGCAAACTATTCACAAATTGCTGAAGACCACTGACAAAGGAGTATTTGCATTATGTTGCCAAAATAGCCTCTCAAGAACAAACTCTGTTGATAGCTGTCATACTAACACAACCGATCCATCTCTTCTCAGATCTCAAGTGGACACAGGAAACCACAAAAAATGCAACTGAATGACTGACTGACTGAAATGTCACCTTGTTGTAAATACTCAGCCGATTAGCGATAATAGGAAAAACTGCTTGCATACTATGTGAATGGCCCCATGAAAGAATTAANAAGCAGCAAACTATTCACAAATTGCTGAAGACCACTGACAAAGGAGTATTTGCATTATGTTGCCAAAATAGCCTCTCAAGAACAAACTCTGTTGATAGCTGTCATACTAACACAACCGATCCATCTCTTCTCAGATCTCAAGTGGACACAGGAAACCACAAAAAATGCAACTGAATGACTGACTGACTGAAATGTCACCTTGTTGTAAATACTCAGCCGATTAGCGATAATAGGAAAAACTGCTTGCATACTATGTGAATGGCCCCATGAAAGAATTAACGAGGAACCAAAGAAATCTAGAGGTCAATTGTGATTCAATCAGAATATCAGCATCAATTAGATGAAGAAGAATGGCAACAATCACATTTTAGCTTTATTGGTTTGAAAGGACATCCCATGACCAGAAGGAAGTTTTTCCCAATGCTGAAGCAGAATTTTTGATGAAAATTAGGCGTAGCAATGGCAGAAAAAACTAGACGTGATGGGAACAAATGGATATCATTTTTGGATTCAGCACGAAAAATTGGTTCAGAAACACTTTTATTTTTAAAGAAAACATGAGAGTCCCCAAAAATTGTTCCCCTGTGTAATAATTGTCCTGGGTATTGACATTAAACTGCATCCGGTTGTGGAGTTTCGACGTGGGCGAATGAGGTTACCCTTTGTCACACCTACCTCCAGGTCACCCTTAGGCAAGGTGTAGCATCTGTTAGCCTACCCCGAGGCCTTAAAATACCGGGTTGGAGTCCGGCGGAGTTAAGTCTGTCTCATGGGGAGAAGGGCCTCTTTAGCCATGGCAGGTAACCCTCCTAGAGATGGTGTCTCGATGAAAACACCGGTGGTTGTGTCACCTCATCAACACTTTCCTCGTTTATGAGTGTTATGTCAAATCGAAGAAATGGAAATAACGGCGTGAATGGTGCTGGAGGCAGTTATGTTGAAGGTTCCTCGCGCGGCAGGTGTCCTGCGGTATGGCAGCGCAGGCCCGGTCGTCATCAAGCAACTGCCAGGGCTGGGTGGTCAAAATGCATGAATGTTGCCGTAATGGAATGCTATTTTGCAAGCAAGCCGGTAGATACAAATGGTAAACTAATTAGAGAATATAGGAGAAGGATGTTCAATTTATGGAAAGAGGATTGTTTGAGTGAACAGAACAAAGATTATGTGATCAAGACAGGGCAATACGGGAAAATGAATGGCTAACAGAAATAGAATTAGAACAAATTAAGAGGAGGATTAATAATACAAACATCATTGACAGCGACGAAGATCTATTAGAATCAGATATGTTTGATGAGGCTGAGGTTGTTGGTGAGATGCGTAATATGGATGCACCAGAGATCAAAGATAATCCCGAAAGGGATGACAATGAAAGGAGAATTATTGATGATATTGTTAAAACCATGAATGAACAGGATGTTGACTGTTTCNATAATAATAATAATAATAATAATAATAATAATAATAATAATAATAATAATAATAATAATAATAATAATAATAATAATAATAATAATAATAATAATAATAATAATAATAATAATAATAATAATAATAATAATAATAATAATAATAATAATAATAATAATAATAATAATAATAATAATAATAATAATAATAATAATAATAATAATAATAATAATAATAATAATAATAATAATAATAATAATAATAATAATAATAATAATAATAATAATAATAATAATAATAATAATAATAATAATAATAATAATAATAATAATAATAATAATAATAATAATAATAATAATAATAATAATAATAATAATAATAATAATAATAATAATAATAATAATAATAATAATAATAATAATAATAATAATAATAATAATAATAATAATAATAATAATAATAATAATAATAATAATAATAATAATAATAATAATAATAATAATAATAATAATAATAATAATAATAATAATAATAATAATAATAATAATAATAATAATAATAATAATAATAATAATAATAATAATAATAATAATAATAATAATAATAATAATAATAATAATAATAATAATAATAATAATAATAATAATAATAATAATAATAATAATAATAATAATAATAATAATAATAATAATAATAATAATAATAATAATAATAATAATAATAATAATAATAATAATAATAATAATAATAATAATAATAATAATAATAATAATAATAATAATAATAATAATAATAATAATAATAATAATAATAATAATAATAATAATAATAATAATAATAATAATAATAATAATAATAATAATAATAATAATAATAATAATAATAATAATAATAATAATAATAATAATAATAATAATAATAATAATAATAATAATAATAATAATAATAATAATAATAATAATAATAATAATAATAATAATAATAATAATAATAATAATAATAATAATAATAATAATAATAATAATAATAATAATAATAATAATAATAATAATAATAATAATAATAATAATAATAATAATAATAATAATAATAATAATAATAATAATAATAATAATAATAATAATAATAATAATAATAATAATAATAATAATAATAATAATAATAATAATAATAATAATAATAATAATAATAATAATAATAATAATAATAATAATAATAATAATAATAATAATAATAATAATAATAATAATAATAATAATAATAATAATAATAATAATAATAATAATAATAATAATAATAATAATAATAATAATAATAATAATAATAATAATAATAATAATAATAATAATAATAATAATAATAATAATAATAATAATAATAATAATAATAATAATAATAATAATAATAATAATAATAATAATAATAATAATAATAATAATAATAATAATAATAATAATAATAATAATAATAATAATAATAATAATAATAATAATAATAATAATAATAATAATAATAATAATAATAATAATAATAATAATAATAATAATAATAATAATAATAATAATAATAATAATAATAATAATAATAATAATAATAATAATAATAATAATAATAATAATAATAATAATAATAATAATAATAATAATAATAATAATAATAATAATAATAATAATAATAATAATAATAATAATAATAATAATAATAATAATAATAATAATAATAATAATAATAATAATAATAATAATAATAATAATAATAATAATAATAATAATAATAATAATAATAATAATAATAATAATAATAATAATAATAATAATAATAATAATAATAATAATAATAATAATAATAATAATAATAATAATAATAATAATAATAATAATAATAATAATAATAATAATAATAATAATAATAATAATAATAATAATAATAATAATAATAATAATAATAATAATAATAATAATAATAATAATAATAATAATAATAATAATAATAATAATAATAATAATAATAATAATAATAATAATAATAATAATAATAATAATAATAATAATAATAATAATAATAATAATAATAATAATAATAATAATAATAATAATAATAATAATAATAATAATAATAATAATAATAATAATAATAATAATAATAATAATAATAATAATAATAATAATAATAATAATAATAATAATAATAATAATAATAATAATAATAATAATAATAATAATAATAATAATAATAATAATAATAATAATAATAATAATAATAATAATAATAATAATAATAATAATAATAATAATAATAATAATAATAATAATAATAATAATAATAATAATAATAATAATAATAATAATAATAATAATAATAATAATAATAATAATAATAATAATAATAATAATAATAATAATAATAATAATAATAATAATAATAATAATAATAATAATAATAATAATAATAATAATAATAATAATAATAATAATAATAATAATAATAATAATAATAATAATAATAATAATAATAATAATAATAATAATAATAATAATAATAATAATAATAATAATAATAATAATAATAATAATAATAATAATAATAATAATAATAATAATAATAATAATAATAATAATAATAATAATAATAATAATAATAATAATAATAATAATAATAATAATAATAATAATAATAATAATAATAATAATAATAATAATAATAATAATAATAATAATAATAATAATAATAATAATAATAATAATAATAATAATAATAATAATAATAATAATAATAATAATAATAATAATAATAATAATAATAATAATAATAATAATAATAATAATAATAATAATAATAATAATAATAATAATAATAATAATAATAATAATAATAATAATAATAATAATAATAATAATAATAATAATAATAATAATAATAATAATAATAATAATAATAATAATAATAATAATAATAATAATAATAATAATAATAATAATAATAATAATAATAATAATAATAATAATAATAATAATAATAATAATAATAATAATAATAATAATAATAATAATAATAATAATAATAATAATAATAATAATAATAATAATAATAATAATAATAATAATAATAATAATAATAATAATAATAATAATAATAATAATAATAATAATAATAATAATAATAATAATAATAATAATAATAATAATAATAATAATAATAATAATAATAATAATAATAATAATAATAATAATAATAATAATAATAATAATAATAATAATAATAATAATAATAATAATAATAATAATAATAATAATAATAATAATAATAATAATAATAATAATAATAATAATAATAATAATAATAATAATAATAATAATAATAATAATAATAATAATAATAATAATAATAATAATAATAATAATAATAATAATAATAATAATAATAATAATAATAATAATAATAATAATAATAATAATAATAATAATAATAATAATAATAATAATAATAATAATAATAATAATAATAATAATAATAATAATAATAATAATAATAATAATAATAATAATAATAATAATAATAATAATAATAATAATAATAATAATAATAATAATAATAATAATAATAATAATAATAATAATAATAATAATAATAATAATAATAATAATAATAATAATAATAATAATAATAATAATAATAATAATAATAATAATAATAATAATAATAATAATAATAATAATAATAATAATAATAATAATAATAATAATAATAATAATAATAATAATAATAATAATAATAATAATAATAATAATAATAATAATAATAATAATAATAATAATAATAATAATAATAATAATAATAATAATAATAATAATAATAATAATAATAATAATAATAATAATAATAATAATAATAATAATAATAATAATAATAATAATAATAATAATAATAATAATAATAATAATAATAATAATAATAATAATAATAATAATAATAATAATAATAATAATAATAATAATAATAATAATAATAATAATAATAATAATAATAATAATAATAATAATAATAATAATAATAATAATAATAATAATAATAATAATAATAATAATAATAATAATAATAATAATAATAATAATAATAATAATAATAATAATAATAATAATAATAATAATAATAATAATAATAATAATAATAATAATAATAATAATAATAATAATAATAATAATAATAATAATAATAATAATAATAATAATAATAATAATAATAATAATAATAATAATAATAATAATAATAATAATAATAATAATAATAATAATAATAATAATAATAATAATAATAATAATAATAATAATAATAATAATAATAATAATAATAATAATAATAATAATAATAATAATAATAATAATAATAATAATAATAATAATAATAATAATAATAATAATAATAATAATAATAATAATAATAATAATAATAATAATAATAATAATAATAATAATAATAATAATAATAATAATAATAATAATAATAATAATAATAATAATAATAATAATAATAATAATAATAATAATAATAATAATAATAATAATAATAATAATAATAATAATAATAATAATAATAATAATAATAATAATAATAATAATAATAATGATAATACGTAAAGAAATACGTCAGTAATGATGATAATAATAATCTATCTTTTTGACGATACATATATATATTATATGTAATTTAGTGACCCAAAAAGTTGAATAAATTCGAAAAGAAGGGAATTGTAAAGTAAATACTGAAACAGAATACCCAGTAGTTAAAAGAATAGATAAGTAGTAAGACAATGTATGGATTAGAAATATAAAAATTCACATTAACAAAGATCCAAAACTGTATGATCACTAGTTAAACCGGTTTTATATATAACTCAGCCACTTGTGTAATATCACAGAGAGAAGAAATTTCATCAGGGTCTTTCCGTCGTAAACGACTAAGAAAAGTTTGGAAACGTACATGGGGGCATGGTGTAAGTAAAGACGGGAATTATATGAAATAAAGGATGCGTGTCCGTTAAGCAAAGAAATCAAAAATCAAGGTGGAAAATATTTGGTCGTCTTAAGAATGAATCCTGAATCTCTAGCTCAGAACTCAGAAAAATTAGCGACTTTACTTTTTAAATATCGATAAGAAAAAGAGGTTTGGAGGTAGACCAACTTCTACACTGGTTGCTGTATAAGAAAACGACGTTAAAGTTGCTAGTGAAAGTAATCTTGAGCTAACGATTCTTAAGAAATGAAACAAATATGTTATCTGAAAGAATTTGCTAAGGACAGGGTAAAATGGCAAGTCGTTCATTTAGTTTTAATTGCTAATCTCTTAGCTCAATCCACCTCGCTCTAAGCCGGACACCACTTAATATATATATATATATATATATATATATATAGGTAAACCGAAGAGCTGTGTACGCATCATATGGTAAAGACTTTCTCCCACAAAAGCTGAAAACCATATATATAAGAGAAAACGTGTGCTCTTTAGAGACAGCTAAAAAGGCCTTAAATTCTTACCGTTGTTTTGAGTGGTTGTATCTGGGCACAAATAGTAGAAAACAAGTACAATACAGCAACCATAATAATTTTTTTAAAAATCACTACTAAAATCCACTAATACTTTGCAACAAAAAATACATGTCTTTAATTACATCTTTTTGTCCCTGATAAACGAATCTACTGATGCAAGGTTTGACAATGTACCACTTCATAATCGTGGAAGACCATTATTAAAACACCGTTTAAAAGCGGAATAATTCTCTTCCCTCCCAACCGCCGTTCATTAAGATATTTTAGAGAATCTGTTTAAAGAAGCGCCTGTAGAAATTAAAACTGCAGACTTGTATTTCACTCTTTCTTTTAGAAAATCGACCATTCGTTAGCGCTTAAGCTGAACAATGAAGAATATGAAAAAGTAAGTTATTAAACAAAAATATATTTTATCACAAGATAGGATTACAATTCAAATACTAATAACAGAATTGCATTCAAAAAAGAAATAGACCCCACAAGGTGCTGTGCTTCTATGTTTGTTTGCATTGAAGTAAAAGTATTTTTTTCTACATTGACAATTGGTTTTCAGGTATCACGTAAACTCTTCGTCTCTCGTTGAAGGATTTTTCGGCGGAATGTCATTCCTTGCACCAACCACTGATCCCTGGTGTTCAAATCGTTTTGTAGGCTGGGTGAATTGAACCTGGTACTACTTGGTTTCAATGCCTACTGCCGTAACCAGTCATTTTCATCCCCTAGTAAAATGGACAATGTTCGTTGATTATATTTGAATAATTCGTTCATGTGGAAAGCCGCTACAATTTTCTTAAATCTCCTTATCTTTGCACTGTTAGCTAGGATTCTTTGTTATATCTTTTCTTTCATTGGTGGTGATCCCATTTGCACCAGTAGGTATTTTGCTTCCAGTCCGTTTTTCTAATCTTGGCCTGACACCCTATTGTCTCTAACTTTCCTAAAACGCAACTTGGTTGGCTCTCTAACATTACGACCCTTTTTCAGTCATTTGTTTTCATGGTGGATCTCATCTGACTTTGACGTTTCCTTATTTTGACGTCTTGGTTTTTTTAGGTATGAGTTTGGTAGCATTGTATTTGAGTGTTTTTGTTTCTGTGATACTGTTGGTGGGTATCTATCTCACTATCTTGTGAACTTGTTCTGTTGCGTCTTTTTTTCTTTTGGTGGTTACTCCTTCAGAATACTTTAGTCCATCCTCTCGTTTTTCTCTATTTACGTTGTATACTACCTTCAGCTCTGGTGTTTCTCCTTCTTTCTGAATTAGCCGGTCTTCCTACATCAAATCTTCCATTTGCTCTTGGTGTTGTGCCACAATTGTTTCTGTTTCTTTCTGTAGAGATGGAAGCTACATTTCTGATAGACTTTATGATATCCTATTGATGTGATTACTGCAACCTACTTTTACTTTAATCTCAAATTGTTATCCAGTACGTCAAAGGCTTGGAGTGATATTACGGCGAGCGTATTTAAACACAAATTTTACTTTTCGAGAATAGAACGAACTACATTCAAGAATTTCTGAAAATAGCCATAAATTTGTTTGTCACTCAGAAGCAAAGTCTATATTTTTCGTGGAATTTGATTACGTTAAACGATGATTACTTTATCACCATGACATAGCTCTTTGCACTCTTACTATCGCAGGATTAGTAAAACGCAAGGAAAATAGACCAATCTTTTATTGGTTACTTTGAACGTAATATCACAGCTACACACCAGCTACTTTACAGTAATTTCAGACTTCGGTTCATCCTGTTTTATGGCTATATCAATAACTTAATTTTTTATCATGATAATCCTAATATTATAATTTTCCATGTACTGTGGACTATTTGGCACCCCGGGTAAAAATGTCTAACAAGGTTATTTGATTGACTTTTTTCTTTTCTTTCTTAAGGAAGGACAGTTGATTGAATGTGGCTGCTGCTATGGAGAATACCCATTTGAAGATATGGTTCAGTGTATGGAGGTAAGGGGTCTCTTTAACCCCAGTTAATGGCAAGGTAGTACTTTTACAGCTTTTACCCGCACCCACACAAAACACTTTTTGCAGCATTGTAACTAATTTGGTTAACTAATTTCAAATTTGGTTTTCCCTGTGTTTCGGTATTACTACATTTTTCTCGGATGGACTCGCAATTCTGCTACACTGAGACATGATAGACGACACGTAGACAAAACAGTGATGTGATATATGCCATATATGGCGTATGATAGCTCTAATATTTTTACATTATCGAGTACTGTCGATAGCTAATAATTACTTCGATACTGGTACATATATAAAAATGTAAAGGAACACATACAGATTATCAGTGGAATATATTTACAAACCCAGTATTCTGGTCGCCATTATTCGTTGTGCCATTTTTGTTTGATTTTAGTGAGATAAAACATGATAAATTGCCTATTTTAGTTAAATGTTTATTATAAAGTTGTTTAAATTTTAGTCCTTCCTATGTTTATTTCATATTAACTACACACAGGGACATCTCTTTTGTGCAGAGTGTCTACGAAGTTATGCTCAGGAAGCCGTATTTGGAACAAGCAGCTCAATACTTCGTTGTATGACGGATGGTTGCAATGAAAACTTTCTCATGGGTACGTACACTGTATCAGCAAAATTTTCTGATTCTACCAAAGGTACCGTATGTAATATATTCTCTTAAGCAGTGAGCAAAAGCCATTATGTATTTATGTACAATTAACTTCAAATAGAGTTTTTTGTATACTCTGGAATTACAAATTGCAATTTTTCTTGCTGGGGATACCAGAACATTGTTTATTGTAACATGAACTGTTATTAGAGAATGTGATTCTTCGTTTTGGAGATGATCAAACTGACGATGTTTGAAACAAATGTAACTCACCCAGACGTGTTAAGAATGGTAAAAAAAATCAGAACCACCTTGTGTTCAGAAATTTGTAGAATTGGCTAATCGGATGCCTTGAACAGTTTATAAATTATTTTACCCCCCATCGTTAGTCAAAATTACTATGGGTGTCATCTCTTTTAAACTGAAGTCAAAGACTGGTTCTCACAAAGTCAGCGCCATAGAAACTCCAACCTCTTTAAACTCAAGAAACTTCACACCTGCAAAAAAGGCTTGCAAAAATACTGGGGAAAAAATGTCTGTAGATATAGAAGCTTTAGCATGTCATAAGTCGTAAACTTTTTCTTAGTCATTACCAACACAGCCAGTATCACATTCATTTGTGGATTTGTTGCCTTGAAGTTATAATGGTTACAGTAGCTTGACTTTTTGGTGGTGTTTTTATATCCTTACTTAATATTTTGGTGGAAATTAATTACTGTAGGTCATCTAAGAAAATGTCTCAATGCAAAACTTATGGCAAAATACGAAGAAAGAGAACAAGAAGAAGCATTAAAACTAGCTGCATTACAAGATTTGGTGAGGTAAGTTTGCTCCACCTTAATTTACAACCTTTACATGGATTACACAGAGATTATAGTGACAATTTGCAGGAAAATTGAAAAAATTTAATAATATCGCACTCCGCTTGTTTGCCTGCAACCTTGTTGCGGTGGAGGAATGGTACAGTATACAGACTGGTATGGTAGAATTCACTGATAAATAAATGCAGGTAGTAGTGTAAAATTTAACCTAACGTCACTAGCATTCAGCACCGCAAGTTATTCACGAAGATTATTATTGTTCATTGAGAACAAGAAGTTAAAACAGGTTTTTTTATTTGGTCAACTTATTTCCTTTAAGGTGTCCAGGCTGTGATTATGCAGCTGAGCTGCCTGTAGAAGAAAAAGTGTTAAAATGTCAGAATTTATCATGCTTAAAGGTAAGTTAAAGCTCGAAAAAATATGTTTTTTTAACAAGTAACTAATACACTGCTTGTCTGCTCTGTACGATATACATACCTTCGGTTCAGGTATTGACATTTGCATGGTTAAGCTATAACATAGATATTATTATTAGATTAAACAAGGAATTTCAATGAGCTTTATATCAAACTTCCTTTATGTTGAAGTAATTCCAATTAGCTGTAGTAATGACTGGAATAACTATTCGTATTTTCACAGTTAGGTTTAATATCTTTTTTGGCTCAGACCATTTGATTAGTGGTAAACCAGCCAGCGGGTATCTTTTAAATAAGAAACTTTTGGTCCGTTATGTGGTAAGTAATGCCACTATTTGGTCAAATAATTAATGTTTTATTCCAGTAACAGTGGGAAGTAGATTTGATTGTGACAATAGAAAGTCTCGGCCGTTTTTTGGCCATAATAGTACAACTGGCGATATCTAAGGTTTAGGAAGTATTTGTTTTCGTATTCTGGGCAGAGCTAGGTCTCTACAATTTGAAGGTTCAGAAATATGATTTTTTGAAAACGTCAAGGAAACGTTAAGGAAACGTAATTGTTCTTTGTTGCCAAAAAACGTATGCACCTTGGTTTTGTATCTGATTATTGCAAGCAAACTTGAACCGTCTGCGGTAAATTCTTGGCTCAAAATATAAAGGAAATGTTCCATAAATATTTATTTGATAAGGGCTAATGCTTTTTAAAAATTTATTTACTTATATATTTATTTACTTTTTTATTTTTTTGCTTTTTTCTTCTTTCTTTATGTATCTATTTATTTTTTATTTTTGCGAATTGCTTTGGTTGACTTGGTATTATGGTTCGAACAGAAAAGCTATGCAAAAAGTCTTCTGAACGAAATTCACTTTCCTGTTTCCAATTGAAGTCAGAAATCCAGTGTTCCTACTGTAGGTCTGTACACTCAGAATTGCTTGGTATTTATAAAACTTGGCCAGACAGTGTGTTTTAGGAAACTGTGCTTTTTATCATAACATGGTTGTAAATGACTAACAAACCAGCGTATTAACTGCATGTTCATTTAAACGTATGTCAAAAATAGTAACCTGGAAAGCTCAAGTTTAAGGAGATACTTATTGGGAGCTGCTGTTTGAAAGGCCGAGATTCTGTTAGATTGTTGAAGTTGAAATCCGAAGTATAAAATATTTCAAAGTTAGAAGCTTTTCAATAAATCCTAAAATAATCGAAATATGTGTGCATATACCTGCATACTTTTCAACATTTTTTTCCCAACCACTTGCTCAGTTTTACACCCCAGTTTAAGTGTGTCGAATGGAATAGGACTTTGAAGTTTGCCTTTCCTTTATGAATTGAGACGTGCTTTGGTTCGTATTACCACAGATTCATATTTATGAGGCGATATGCATTCAATATGGATGAATCTTTATTGTTTGCAAAGATATAACTATGGAAAAACCATATGCTGTTTGAAGCTAGAAACATGGTATTAGGCAGCTAGCTGCTGTGTCTGAGACCGAAGTGAGAATCGAGCAAGGTGTTATTATACCAGACAAGCAGGAGCATGCCGGATATAACGCCTCCCCGGCGTTTAACCCTACATAATATATCTTATAAAAAAATTCCTAATTCCAATATTTCCTAAGCTAAAAGATTGTTATTAACTCTAAATTACGGTCCAAGCCTAGGCCCTTAAACATTTTCCTAAAGTAAGTCACTTCTGAAATAATAGATCAAAACATCAACGAGGCCATAATTCATGCCAGTGTCCACCAAATTTTGTCAAAAAATTATAGTTTGTTAGCTTTTTCTTCTTCACTATTTGGCCACTTCGTTTCACATATTGCTCTTTCTCATTACCCAGGAAATCATCACAAAACGTTTCATGCTCCTCCTCGCATGTTAGTGTACTTTCATTTGGCAATTGTTCTCAGGGTCCCGTGCTTTTCTTGCCGCCGCTAGCTTTGAGTTTTCTGCGACATGCATAGAGGAAGTTTGTGCCTTTAGTGCACAGACCTTGTGAATGCCCTTGACATTTCTTTGAATAGTATTTTGACTATCAAGTTTGATGTTGTATGATCTTGTTGGATATTTTTCGACTACAGTACCCCGTAATGACTACTCTTAAGCTGTTGGATATTGGATGGCTACTTGCAGCTTCTGAATCATCAGCGGTTTTGTTGGAGTGTTTCTGGTCGTTGTGCAGCTTTTGGACAAGTCCTTCTGTATAATGTTGTGACTTTGCTTCTGGTTTATATGAGGTGTTATGCGATGAAAGAATCTTCTGTAATTTGTGGCACATTAATAATTTTGTTAGGCTTGGTCCGTTTCGCAACGGAGTATTTCCTAGGACTAATAAATCCATTTTATGTCGTCTCCACTACTTATGAACTTTTTCATCATTCGTTTGAGCGTTTTGACTGACGACTCGGCAAGACCATTTGAGCGAGGGCGTTATGGACTTGATGTGGTGTGGGTGAGCTCCCAGTGGCTTGCAAACTTGTGGTATTGGCTTGACTTATATTGCGATCTATTGCTTGAAATCACTTGGGATGGTATGCAATGTCATGCAAAGATATCCTTGCTGGCTTGAATGACTTGAATGAAATTGGGTTTGGGTAGTATGTATGCTTCTGGTTATAATGTCAAATAGTCAGTTATTGATATCTATGGCTGGCATTGACGGTATGATTAATGGAACATGACAGGAAATTTCAGCATCGGCCAGTGTATTTTTTTTAGGAGGGTGGGTCAATGACAGCTCTGGAGAAGGGTTCTGCGTCAGTCAAATCTAAACCGCGAAAGTGTTCAGCAATGAAACTATGTTTCAGTTGTTCAAGTCTCATGTTTGCTATTTGCTATTGATTATCGGAATAGGTCGCTTGTGATCTGTCTTTACGGTAAACTGTGGTAGACCCTGTACGTACACATTCGTTTTCTTGCATACCCATGTCACCGCTTTCATTTCAAGCTTGTTTGGGTAGTATCCTTTCTCTTCCTGTGTGCGCAGTGCTACCAGATGCCATTCGCCATCATATTTTTGGTATATCATAGCACTCATACTATTGTCTACTTTACTAGAGTCAACGCGTAGTTTTGTTGGTCTGCTTGGCCTTTACAACGTGGGTGTAAGGGGTAATGCCAGGAGCAGCTTGACCTCGCTGAATGCATTTTCATATATGTCTCGACAGGAAGTCGTTTTTTGTAGAAAGTAAAAGGCGGAGCTGTTGAATGGTGCTGGCGAGATTCGGTGTAAACTTTCTCGAGTTGTTGAGCCATGCGCATGGAACTCGGTGATGTTGGCAGGTGTCGTGCAGTTTGTGATGACTGATGTCTTGATATCTCAAGTTACGTGTGCCATTATATGATAATTTGTAGCTCAGGAATTCAACAGTGGTGTCCAATATAAGACAAATTAAGGATTGGGTTACCTGTGCTCTGTATGCGAGTCTTTCTTATCAGCTTAACTCAAATGCAAAGGAC
The DNA here is from genome assembly GCA_003991215.1 of Morbakka virulenta. Taxonomy (NCBI): domain Eukaryota; kingdom Metazoa; phylum Cnidaria; class Cubozoa; order Carybdeida; family Carukiidae; genus Morbakka; species Morbakka virulenta. The sequence goes on along the minus strand of RDPX01000466.1, from coordinate 459,803 downwards.
AACACGATAACCATAGTTATTTTAAGGAATTGAACATGTTTAATTTTCAATTGCAGAGTAAACGAGAAAGGCATTGGTAAAAAGTGACATGGTGTCTTGCTAGTTAAAGGAATCAACCAAGTTATAGGTACTTTGTGTTTAAATGAGGAACGAAGTCAACCACAAGACTTCCGGCTTACTGATATTAAGTGTTCGATTCTATCTTCCAAAATAACTTTTGCCATTAAGTTCATGAACATGGGAATAGTCTTTGTGGTTACATTGAAACTCTTGGAGTTTCATCTTTCAAACTCTTCTTCTAAATATGCAAAGACTAGAAGATTATGCTTTTTCGATTCTAAAGATGCTGACATCATATTCACTTATCCAAGTGGAGTGTGAACTGCCTAATAATGCAATAATGTATTTTTTTTGGCGTGGATACAGTGTGCGATGGTGATCTTCAGATAGAGCTATTTATGCCTTTGCTCTAGTTAGTAACAAGTATTCTGCCTATGTTAGCAGGCCGTAAGTCTGCTGTGTAAATTTTTTTGTACAATGTTCACACAGAAACACAAGTTAAATATATATCAAATGTAATTTTGTTTTTACAGACCAAGGATTTAAGATATATGACTTTGGAGTTTGATCACTTTTAGATGTGCATGAATGAAACCTTGTTTTAGCTTTTTTGTTTTTTTTATATGTTACATGGTAAACCTAAATGTTGACGATCCTACTTTTTTCACATACCTAATACTCCGAAGGGGTTGGCAGTAAACGTTTGCCCATTCGATGACTGTGCATTGCATAATAATGTTACAGCACCTCGCTCATTTACAGGTGAACTAGTAGACGAAGAAATAGAATTCCAATAGGTTGAAATCTAATTTGTGAAGGAGAAGTTAATAGTTTTAAGCAAAGCGCTAGAAGTATTAATAAGGAGAATCCTGTAACAACACCAAACATACTTGACATTACAAAAAGCTTGAAAAAAGTCATTTTAAAAGGGTTAAGGTAAACATGAAAAGTAATATTTTTCGAGTTTTCAACCCTTATTGATACTGCGTTTGTATGAAATCGTTTTTTTGATTTTGATTTTGTTTTCAAAAAACTTTGACGTGACGTTTACCCGTTGGAGGTGCATAATAAATAGGTTATCACACCTCTCATAATGCACTCATAATAATTATTAAAGTGGCTAGGGTTAGAAAGAATCAGAGTTAAAGAAGTTGATTTTCCCTATTTATTAGCCTTGAGAGAGGAAACTGAAGCCACAACTGTAACTCGAACCACATATGTAATAACGTTTTTCCCCATTGATGGAACAGAAAAGCCTGAGTTCAAGTCCACGCTACATAAATTTTGTGAGCACCACTCTTGTCAGAGCGCAGTGATTCTTTTTAAACAACATGACTACTGTATTCAGGACCATATACCCTTGACAAGCGGTGGCTCGTTTATTGTATTTTCACTTTTTTGCCTGTTGGTTTGTAATGTTGTCTTTTTAACAGGAAACTTGCAGATATTGCAAAGTGGATTGGGCTGACCATTTTGGGATTCCCTGCAACGAGGTTGAGGGTAAAGATAAGAAGAATTTACGGATTTCATAGTAAGATATTTATATTAACGATATGTTTTGTTTGCAAAAGGTTTGTTTATCGCACACGTTGAGACAGACAACTGAATCTATATGCATATTTTGTTGTAACGTTTATCTTGCAAAGCAAGAAATGGTTGCTTAGACACTTAACATATTACGATGGCAGTGCTCACAAAGTGATAATTACTACAATTTACCATGGTCAGGTTATTGTAGCAGCTACACAGATGGACGAGGAGCGGTATTTTTCGGTAAGTTCCATACCGAACTCGATCATCAATTCCAGTACTATATCATTTAACAGCTGTTGTTACTTTAATATTTATAAACTTGTAACGAAGCCTTCCTCATCTCAGCTGATGAAGGTGTATGTTACGTCGAAGCACCCATAGATAAAATTTGGAAACTTTAGTATATTTTAAGTCGGTCTTCCATTGTATTCTTCACAGAACTCAGTAAAATATATTACAAGATGAAGTATTGGATAACTAGGAGCAAACCGTGATTTTGAAAATATTATTTTTCAGTTTAAGGTCTTTATAAGGTGGCTAAAACACATAAAGCTGGTCAATTTTAGTGAAGAGTAATATAACGAATATAAACATTACCAAGATTTCAAAGTATCAAATACATGAAAATAAAAGTAAATTTGTTTAGTATATTTCGACAATTTTATCTTGTCATTTTCAACTAAATGCTGTTAGCAAAATTTTCGGCTAGTTATATACAGAATGCAGTTACAAAAGACTACTAGAAAACAAGAGTAAGGGAATCTAAGAGAAATAATTATATGAATAATTGCAATTCTTTTGAGGCCATTAGACCCATGTTTATTGTTGGAGACAGACGTTTGATATGAAAAGTTTTCCCCAAAACAACAGGTGCATCATCAGTGTTTGTGGGCCCAGAAAACATTGATAATTTCATGAAATGATGGACAGCCAGTCAAATTTTAAAACATCGGCTGATCTTTTCTGGTCTCGTGTTCAGTCAGGTGTGTAATTAAATTCCGCTCGGTTTAACCGACATATTTTTTCCACATCCAAGGCACGAGAGTTGGTAAAGAACGTTAACTTTCTGTAAGGGTAGAATGCGTTCTTTTGTCGGAGAAAATGTTGCTACTTGTTTAGTTTAATAGGGAGTTATAAAGTAAACGGATGGTTTTGTGTACCTTTTCAACTTTCTTAATAATAACACGAGTAAATTTTCTCATTTTGACCCGCATATCACGGTTTTACAATATCACTTCATTTTCTTTATTATTCATGACCTGGTAATCTTTGCCGACGGTCGCACGCGAGATATAAACGATTTCATCTGCGCCAAAACCATTCTATAAATATACTAAAAAATCTTACTTTTATTTCCATGTATTTAATATTTCGATATCTTGGAAATGTGTATATTCGACATTTGTTTTATTAGTTAAATTATTATTTGTTTTATTAAGTTTAGATATGTTTTAGGTGCATTTAATGTTGTCAGGAAGTTGATCCAGCAGATGATTTCGCCAACTACAATGTTATTGTATTAAAAGAGGTTATGATATTGTGGTTTTTTAAAATTTCATTTGAAGCTGTTCAGTGTTATCGCGTGCCGAGAGTAAGGTACGGAAACCTTTTTAATTAATTAAGATGCTTCAATGGGTCTGATAAACGCGTCATTAGCTAAGTAAAAGTGCCCACCCGCACTAAATTTATGCCCGATTTGATACATTTTTCCTGTAGTTGATCACATCAGCCATGACGCATAATGCAGGAGGTGTAACCAACGTAGGAACATCTTTAGAATGTAAAAGTAACCTATCACAAGGTATCATTCTTTCTCCAATCTGAATTGGAATGGATTGGGGTTTCTTGTTGTACTTAATCCTCTAAGTCTAAACTTTAGAACACCGTAACCAATCTTGTGACATTCTGTTTCACTTGTACTGCACTCTAATATTTTAGTGAAGAAAAGATGACGACTGCAAAAGTTAGGATTTGCCCGTCTTGTAATTGTAGCTTTATGAAAACAGATGGTTGTAATAAGGTGAGTTACAAGATACCATTTTCTTATTAGTAAGTAGTATTTAGTATTTTTCCGACTGGTTAGAAATGGCATATATTTTTAACCATAACACTGTATAAGTCAGCTACAGTTGACTGTGTAAGGCAAATGTTTAAAAAACATAATAAGGTCATGCCTTCAAAAAAACCCCAGAACAGATAACATTTTGCAGTTGCCAAAACTATTGTCTTGTCGGTGGTAAATACCGTTCTATTAACAGCATGTATAAATATAATGCTTTAGCGTCCATCCAGCCAAACATAGTTTTTATTGCTCTTGCAGGTGGAGAATAGAAACCCTCAACAACGAAAAGTATTCTGAAGACACTTGTTTATTGAAGAACCTTTGACCAAAGTACAAAGAACCCAGCACTCTATTGGTTCATTATAAAATCTGTAGCAGCATACTCAGAGCATGCCAGAAGGTGTTTATTTATTCACTTACAACAACAACAAATGAATTATTAACTAAGCGAGACGATATAATTTTTAAGTGCCAACGACGATGAATTTCTATTAATTAATTACAAAATTAAAGATTTGACTTTTGGGACTTAGATACTGTATAACTTTGCCAATGTATCATATTCCCTAAGTTTAGATCTAATGTCTGATAATCGCAGTAGTGTTTACTTTAACACAAGGGTGATATATATATAAACGAATATCAGACACGTTAGAAATTGCACAAGTTTCAACACGTAAAAGATGTGTTTACTAACTTTCTTTACTTAAATGTCATATGTGGCTTGTTCATAGTTGTGGGTTGCAAAGAAAAGTTCTTATGTCTCGTTACTATTTTATTTTCAGACTGATTAGCCACAAAATCACAATTATTGTGCAACCACAAATAACCAGATACGTATTCAGTCAGTAACCCTGCACCATTGGTTTAGGTTGGAAAAAGATTACTGATCTGACAATCAAGGTCTATAAAAAAGAAAAGTAATTCCATAAAATGAGAGCGATCATGCAACAGTTATCGCACACCAACTTCACGGTCACAAAATTTCCATTACTATATTATCAGTAGCAAGCAAACTGGTGCAAAATTGTTTTCAGCAAAAGTTGGCGGTGACAAGGGTGTTTGTCAAATGGTAATACGTATAATTTAATGGCAATTATGGACAGTACTCACAATTTCTTTTTTTTTTTGTATAAGGAACTACAAACATTTTGAAATTGGTTTTAGAATTATTGAAGTAGACCTGCGAACATGCAAGGAATTTTATATCTTCCAAAATTGTGTAGATAATACGCAAAAATGCCAAAATTTGTATACCCAATAATATACCCAATATATACAATAATACCCAAAAGTCATCAAAAGGTAAAAATTTAAGAACCTAAGTATATTAACTGCTATTAGTCAGACTTTGAAGCCCATATTACTTTGGTATACCACAAATAAAATTTGTTTTTCTAGTACTCAACTTCAGGTTAACTGAGAACCTTTCTGAAAAAGTACTTACGCAAACCTGAACACAGGAATATTTAATTAATAGGTACCGTTGATTTTAAATAACACAACAAGATTACATAAAAAAAAATACCTGCAGGCCAGTTCTGGTCACCATCTTCAAGCAAATCGCTAGTAGCAGTAGGTAGTAGAAGCACTAAGGTACATTTTCGTAGTAAAACCAAGGGAATTAATCTTGCTATATTGTTTTTAGGCCTTTTCTCCGTGCTTATATATTTTTTCTAATTGCTGTTTTTAGTTACAGCAGTTTTGTTTTTTTATACCCCCGATTTTCATTCAGGCATTTTCTAGCACTTCACCTAGAGGTTATGAAGAATGGGCTAGGGCATTTGTTTTACATTTCAGTTATGTTGGGGATCATACCAGCTATTTCAGTTCCTGGTATGAGTGAAAGGCGTGTGTTGTTGCATTTTTAAAGGAGCAGGTTAAAGAGGAGAAAAAGATAGAGAGCAACGACGCAGAAAGTGAAGGAGTATCCGACGAGATATATTGATGATTTATTTCGGGCTTGGTGAAACATCTGGGTAGAAATGGTTTGCAATTTATACTTGCCAACATGCAAGCTTTTCTGGGAATTATTTTATTTTATTGGGACGTGAAATTGATATATTTATGCTGTATTAAGAAAATTTGTAACGGTAAAACTTGATTTTTATGCACTAGTGAATATCGCCACGTCGTTTGGATGGACAGTTCTGCAAGGTCCCATGTACATTGTTCAAAGGTAGTACCTTTGATTAAGAACACTGGATTATGTGTACGTAGCTTTGTACATTTGCCTCACTCAAACTTTCCTGGTAAAAATACGCACATCGACGCTCGAAAATAGAGTCATTTGATAATTAAGCATGACACAGTCACAATGAAATTGCCTAACATAAAGCAAATTATAAACGTGTGGTTCAAAGTCTTAATCGTTTTTGCTTTTTTCTTGCGCAGATGACTTGCCGTTGTGGTGCCACTATGTGCTATATTTGTAGAAAACCAAAGGTTAGTGGTTACTAGTTACATGCTGTTCTGATGATCAACCTATTAATTAACCTTAGCCATAGGTGTGTACGGGTTGAAACGTCGTTACAAAGTAGAAACTAATAATTCAGTAATGCCTTTGAATGGACTCATTTTTGTAAGCGTGTATGTTTCCTCGGTGCGTATCTTTTGGTCAGCTTTATGGGTATGAATTGATCTGTTCTCCTGAGAGCACATATATTTTCAGGGGCTCTTCTCTGCGCATTTAACAAAATCAGTTTCACTACAGTGGACACAAATTAAACCACAACATTTTTTATTTGAGAAAGACTGTCTGTTACATCGAAAAGGAAATGTCAGTGTAAACAACCTTAGTACTAACTGCAAAATGACAATAAATTGTCGACCATCAGAAGGTTGGTGGCTTCTTACTTTAATTCTGTATAGAAAATCTGTTGTTAAGCATTTTTTTGTTTTTGAACGAACTGGAAAGAAGAACCCCATGGCTGGGATTTTGGCTAAAAACATGGACAAGAAAACAGAAGTCTTAACCGTGTGTCGAGGTTCATCACAATTCAGGCTTTGATTTGAAATTGAAGCGCATTCTTTGCAAATTGAAGGTAGAAAATATTTTAATTAATACCCCGTGTCTTATTTTTTCAGCATCATATTCAACCGTATTACAATTTATACAGTTCGACTCCCAGTTTACAATGGATGGCTTTTTTTTTGCTTTGAACTGATTCTTTCTAAATTCTTAATGAGCAGCCGGCCAGGCGGCAAAATGTAGGCACTTTTGAATAACAGATACTTTTTGCATATTGAGTTTTCGCCTTTAAGTTTATTTTTGATTACTGGACAGTGAAAAAAGGTTTGAACTAAAGTTGTAGGTGTCATTTTAAAGAGTATTCCATTTTTTTGTGTGATGCCTGAGTTTTTTTATGGTCATTTCTTTGACCCATTTTCAGCCTTCTAATGATCTAACACAACAGAAAACATTGGCCCTGTTAATCGTACCCCAGCATTGTAGGACAGGTTGCTTTGACTGATCTTCTGGTGTTTATTGTTTAAGATTTTTTTTCCCTACATAAGATAGTTGAATCAAAGCCCGAAGCACGTACATACTGCAAGAATATTAAAAGGGCAAAGTAAGATAGGATGCTAATTAGGTGCTTTCATGTGGACGACAGTAATTTTCGGAGGTATATTGTTCATTCATTACTTTGACGTTGCTTGGTATGAGAGCAGAAAAGGACTTGGGTATTCCTGGGTTTTTCCTTTCCAAAACAGTTGTCTGTCTAAGAAATTGATGAGGAGATGAACACAAATATTTACTTAGTGTTGTACCCAGAATTTTCTTCCAAAGCTTTTCCCACTTCTTGAGTTATACAAATAAAGAAATTACACACAACCCCCTACCTTCCATTTCACCACTTCGTCGTCTTGAAGTATGTCACTACTGACAACACCGTAATCAAAGCCAGTTCCAGTAAGTACTTTGCAATTCATTTTAAGCAAGGAATGCCATTGAAGTAATTATATAATGTTAACACCCCTTGAATTCGCTTGTTCTAGCCTTGATATCATGTCACCATGGCCCTATATGTGGTCGTGGGGGCTTTATCAACAGTCTAATTCGAAAATTACACAGTCCTTGTGGAGTGTAGAGTTTTAAATTAACCTGAAACCACATATGACCTTAGTTACAATGTATTTTTTTATTGTAGGTTTCTTAGCGGCGTATTAAAAGCGAGGACGGAATTGTGAGGACACAAACCAGCAGAATTGTGAGGACGGAAAAGTAAGGACACGGGTAGAAAAAATTGAGGACGGATTTTTGAGGACGAAACGTTGTGACAACAGAATTGTGAAGACTGGAATTATGAGGACTCCATGTAGAGAAAAGTGAGGACAGAAACGTAAGGACATCCACTAGGCTGGAAAAGTGAGGACAAGGGTTCAGAAATGGAGGGACAGAATTGTGAGGACTCAATTTTTTGTCATCCCTCCAATTCAATTGCCACCAGAAAAACGAGGACAACAAAAATTTTCTATCCTCACATTTCTGTTGTAACTGGAATTATGAGGACACGTCTTTTCAAAAAAATTGTCACGGCAGAATGTCAGGGACAGAAATGTGAGGACTGCTTGGCAAGAATTGTGAGGACAGAATTGTCGGGACAAAAACAAAATAACTTTTTAAGGCACAGAAAAACGAGGATAGAATCCTTGCAATTTCAGCAACCCTGGAATTGTGAGGACACGAAAAAAATCCCTTAATTGGACTAATTTTTTAGTATTCCTTGGGGTAAACCAATGAATTTACATTATTTGAAAATATACCAGAATTTCCTTGTAGAATTGTTATTGAAAACAAAGCAAAAAGGGGTGCCCTTTCTACTCTATAAGACGTGAGCACATGGACATAGCATAGGAGGATGAAAACCACGCCATTTTTGAGGCAAAAAGTATCATGTTCATACGGGAAAATATACCCAAATGTCCTTGTAGAATTGTTATTGAAAATGACAATTTTCTTGTAAATGGAATTATTGAGTTTTAACCAATATTTTTTTGTCGGCATTTTCTAAGGAGGCCGCCTATTATCGAAAAAACAATTTGTTTAATCCTTTGCAAAAAATATTTCTTAGTGTCCTTGTTTTTCTGGTGCCAATGGAAATAAGGGAACGACAAAAAATTGAGTCCTCACAATTCTGTCCCTGCATTTCTGACCCCTTGTCCTCACTTTTCCAACCTAGTGGATGTCCTTGCTTTTTTGTCCTCACTTTTCTCTACGTGGCGTCCTCGTAATTCCAGTCCTCAATATTCTGGCATGAAAAGTTTTTGTCCTCAAAATTCTGCTACTGCAAGAAATGCAGGGACAATAACTTTTCCTTGTCCTCACGATTCCAGGGTTACAGGAAATGCAAGGGTTCTGTCCTCGCTTTTCTGTGCTTCAAATTTTTCCCCGTTTTTGTCCCTACAATTCTGTCCTCACAATTCTTGCCAAGCAGTCCTTACTTTTCCGTCCCAGAAATTCTGCTACGTCAGATTTTTGAAAAAAATGCTTCCTCATAATTCCAGTCTGCAAAATTTTGAACTTTATCGTGTCCTCGCAATTCTCTCCATAGCGTCCCGACAATTTCGTCCTCGCTTTTCAGTGCTCCCGCTTCTTATCTATGCTTACCCCCAACTTACCTTTTTGGCCCCAGCACCTGACTTTGTGGTCATTGCTATAAATACCATAGTCAATATTTAACGTAGGGATGCGAAATACTCTGACACAAAACGTGAACTTTTTAACCAGCCTGGTTGAATTATATTTTCAGTTCAGATCTCTGTGTTGGACAATTGGCCCACATAACCACCCATTTGAGGAGCAGGCGGCTACCCCAGCAGTCATGTCGAAAATTATGTACCCAATGTTTGGTGCAGAGTTTTAAAAAATTCTCTGATATCAAATTCGAACTTTCTACGTTACTTAGCTTGCGTTATCTTTCGAAGTACGCGCATGCGTACACACAACCTATTTCCAATTTTTCCAATAAATATAGAAGACGGCCACAGTTGATACTTCTGGGACATTTGACCTACGTTTGATAAGGTTTCATTGTTAAACCGCCTCCGGCAAGGGATCTTACTCTCTAGTGTGGCGTATTAGATGGTAGAGGAAGAAGGCCTTGCCTGTGACAGAAAGTGTCTTCAGAGTAGACGTACCTGCTTGGTTGTAGAAGGCATAATAGTATTTAAGTGCTTGATCATTTTTACGTATTCTTTTCAAGTAATTTAATACCTGTGCGATCCTGAACTTGTATTCACAACTTTATGCATGATTTGCACCCCCGTTAAAGAGCATAACATCAAGAAGATATTTAAAAAATTGACTGTTACCAGGGATATTGGTCCGTATGAATAGAGTTTCATTGGATTTATTGATTAAAGTGTGTTGCACTAAATAATTAGTCTCCTATTGTATGTACTAGAATAATAGTAATAAAATGCATGTTCTTTAAGCTTGGAAGATTTTCTTAACTTGTATAAATATTTTTAACTTTAGACAAAGTTTTCTTTTCTTAATCGCTTTTTTCCGTAGAACTTCAGTTGCTGTTTGTATCTTTAATGGAGCCCTAAAACAATTATGGGTGCATTGCTGATTTTTTCAGTCATTTTAGTCCCCCGCTTCCCTTTCCCAGCCTTTTACAATGTTACTTGCAACAACGTAAAGACACCTTAAGTAACTTTGTCACCCTGAAGCCTCCTATTTTAATAGGAGGTTTCAGGGTGACAGTAACTGACTATACTATTTTATATGCTTTTTGACTATCAGTAACTGACTATACTATTTTCAGATTACCTACAATCATTTTTGCAGTCATCTCCGTGAACCTGGGCAAGGGTGTAAGTGATTTTTCATTAAGTTGTTTTTGTTTAGAAATGTGATACTGGTTTTGTCATATTTGGTTTGCATTCGACTCTTTACCTTACAGTTTAATAATTTTTTGAGGAGGTTTGTAGAAAAGTTATTAGTAGCCTTTTTTCATTATCTTAATACTGAATTAGGCAATTTTCGACGCTTCATATTAACGCCTATCAAAAACAGTTGTCTTAAAACGTTTGCTTTGTTAGTCTCCTTTTTTTTAATAATTTGTAGCATAAAAACATTGCAGCAAAAGTCCATACTATCAAGTTATAAAACCAACAATGTAATTTTAATTCTTTATTTGATAATGTATTTTTAGATCATTGTCTCTTCATCAGATCCAAAACTGCTTAAAAACAAGTACAATTGTCAGGTAAAATATATCTGCCAACATTTATAACTTGTCTAAATACACTCTCAAAAAGGCCTGTGATATGAAGTCAAGTAAAATTGGAAAGGGCATTAATAAAAGAAAGAAACTGAACAAAAGAAAGCCTTGAAAGAAAGAAATTAGATAGGAGAATTAAACTTTAATTGTTAAAACTGTCTTCATCATGGTATATAAAGGCAACCGACACAGGTCTCAATATGAAAACTGTATAAAAATACGAAAGATCACTCAAACAGATTAAAGCACCCTGCAAAGTTTTTTTGACCGCACAAGAACATAAAGCACCCGTCTGTCATTGAAACTGGCAGTGTTGAAAGCTCCCAAGAGTGATATTTTGTATAAAATTAGCTGTTCACGATATAATTCGTGGTGTGCCGGGCAAACTACCCGGCATCTACATACCAAGATTAAAGAGCATTCAAAACACATCAGCCCTTTGGAAAGTCATTTAAAGGAATCGTACCGTGTTTGTCAGTAGATGACGTCACGATATTCTTATCATCACGTTCAAGTAGTCATTTACTGGTATTAGAATCTCTGTTTATAAAGTACTTTAAACCGTTACTCAATACAAGAGACGAGTATCGAAGTCATACTTTGATAATTACAATTTTATAGTTGAAAAAGTGATATTCTCTTTCTAGTTAATTACAAATTGAATGACGATCGTAATTTTTTAAGTCAATACATTAAATTTTGCTCGATACCATTAATTTTACGTTTGTATGCAAGGATGTCTCGGTCACGTATTGTTGACGTGATTACTGAACTGTTCAAGATGTTTTCTGGACGATTAGTAAATATAATGTCATTTAATGCCTCACTTAAAGAGTCTGTTGCTCTTGAACGATCTGGTGAAATTCCCAAAGACGTAAGAGTTCCTTTGATGGTTTTGGGTTTTGGTTTTTTTTCAGGTGTATTTGATATCCGAAGCTGATACCACAAGGAAATATATACATATATGGTCATTTATCCCATCCCATCCCATCCCATCCCATCCCATCCATCCATCCATCCATCCATCATAAAGAGACGTTTAACTTACCACTTTATAATGTGCGATGCGGTAAATCCCGTTTTGCGTGTGCGTTCCCCCAATGCAGGTGCTCAGCCCCATAGATGAATTGGTTGACATAAAGAGGTAATATACACAGGAAATAATTCAGTTGAGAGGCAACCTGAAGAGAAACCGTTACGTTTCTTCATTTAACCAACATCATCATTAATATTATATTTATTTATATATGAATATGAATATGAATGTTCTTCATCATTCCGCTGATCCCGTCATGGGTTGCCACAGCGGGTAATATGCCTCCATTTGGTGCAGTTAGTAGCGTCCTCTTTTCCTACTCCCATCACCCCCATGCCCTTTTCAAATGCGCCCATGCACCGTCTCCTTAGTCTTCTTCTCTTGCTCTCTAGATTTCTTGCTCTCTTGCTCTCTTGCTCTCTTGGTCTCCTCCACTCCTCCTCCCTTGCTCTCTTCCACTCCTCCTCTCTTTGCTGTCTTGCTGTTCTGCCTTCTTGATCTCTTCCTCCTCCCAGGTAGATCCACCTCTAACATTCCCCTTCCTCAACCTGAATACCTTACGAAAAATCATTAATTTGTTATATATTCAATTCCTTTGGATATTTTTACGTATTTGCTTCGCGTATCCTCACCTCTGTTTATTGTAATCTCCCCCTCCCCCCAAACTTGAGTAATAGGTTATTAGCNTAAGAGAAGTTGGAAGGCCTCACAAATATCTGTTCAGGCATGCGAGGACAAGTTTTTCACAAATAGGTAAACACAAATAATATCAACCACAGTTAAAAATAAGTTGAAAAAAACCCAAACTCTTTCTTTGTACCACATAAATGTACTTTGATAAGAGAAAGGGCCTGTCAGATATAGGATACATTACTCTCCTGCTCTACTGCTCCCCTACTCCCTGCCCCCCGGCTGTTCTGCTCTCTTGCTCTTGTGCTCTCCTACCCCCCCTGCTTTCTTTGCTCTCTTTTCGCTCTTGCTCTCTTACTCTCTTACTCTCTTACTCTCTTGCTCTCTTGCTCTCTTGCTCTCTTGGTCTCCTCCACTCCTCCTCCCTTGCTCTCTTCCACTCCTCCTCTCTTTGCTGTCTTGCTGTTCTGCCTTCTTGATCTCTTCCTCCTCCCAGGTAGATCCACCTCTAACATTCCCCTTCCTCAACCTGAATACCTTACGAAAAATCATTAATTTGTTATATATTCAATTCCTTTGGATATTTTTACGTATTTGCTTCGCGTATCCTCACCTCTGTTTATTGTAATCTCCCCCTCCCCCCAAACTTGAGTAATAGGTTATTAGCTCTTTGCCCCATTGACTGAATGTTAAGTTTTACTACGACCAGCGTGATTAAAAATTGTATTATTTTTGGTTTTGTCAGGTAAAAAATGTAAAGCCTGTTCTCTGTGGACGGATCCAACGGTAATATTTAAACGTTTTTGCATAGTCAATCCGTTGTGCTCTCTCAGAAGCCTTGAGTAGATTTTACTGTAGCAGCGGACAAAAGATAGACACAGTATATTTATTTAGTATCCAATTTTTTGCTTGTTTTACTTAAATGCCTGTTTAAAAGATCTCTTCAGATTGATGGGGTGTGTGGCGAGTCCTTTATTTCGAAAAACAAGTAAGTGACTTAGAAGATAGGGAGGAATTCTCAGTAATTCTTTGTTGGTCAGATGACAGCCACTGCTTAATGTTGGACTAGATGGTGATTATATTGCTGACAGCATAGTCAAAACACGACCATTAAGAAAATGATGAAATTTCTGGTGATAATAAGAAGCCTACCGATCGTTATGCATTCACTCTGGCTTGACAGTTACCGGTATGACAATGCCGTTCTTAGTTAACTATCTTCCAACACTAACCATCATTCAAGTGAAAGGCCCCTTACTGAGAAATACAGACTAAAGGTCTAAAAAGAAAAAGGTTAATAATAGCCATCTATTACAGCAGCATCATTATTTGATCTTTTCCTTGACAATGAGATAGCAAATTACGTGGTTGTGATGACCTTTGAAGAAATGCGTTTATTTTTGGCAATGTTACAATTCTAATGGTATGATCTACGTCCACACTGAAAGATGTATTGTGCAATATTTCTGTTGCCCACAAAGAAGTGACATCTACAACCATACCCCATAGTCGATTTGAAGAGCTATCTTTGTCTGCAGTCTGCAAGGTAAGACCATTTGATAGCCTAATAAAATAACATTGTCTGAAAAATCGAACAGACTGAAAGAATCTTTTAATGAGTAAATCAGTGCCTTGTTACTACGTATTGTAACTAACAACGGGTTAAAAACAAATCTATACGGCCCGAAGATGGAGTTCGGGTCCTAGTAAAAGCAACAGGAATGTTGTTTAGTTTGACCTTTATGACGGAGCAAAGCATGGGGTTACTTCACAGTTCAGTATAGCAACTTGGGGTTTTGGTAAATTAGTTGTACTGATGCTGTTGGAAGTTAAGCGACAGAATGTTGCATATCGAGTTTTAAAAATGTAGTTGTTTACATCTTAAGAGTTACTACGACATTTGCCTTTCTACTTTTATTCGAGCGTCTGCTGTAGTCTGTGAGAAATCCGTTGGTAACTGTCTAATACCCCCAAAGAAGGTATTGGACAAATTAGGGCATGGCGGAATTCGACATCAAACCACAAATGATAACAGCATCACGCTTTTAGAAGGGAAAGACAAAAAGGTAGTGTATGTTGCTACATTGTTATCATTACCACCCACTTTCATCGGTACAAATGTGGAACAGACAAATTAAAGCCAGAATGAATGTTGAAAACCATATCTGATGATAACAAGGCCAGCTACAGAATTGGCATACAATCTGAAAGTGGTGATGAGAATATTTGTTTGGATTCCAGACATGTTCCTGCATAATGCATGAATTTCAAATTGTAAACGCACGTAGCCAAGTGAGAGGATATTAGATTTTGCAAGACGGAAGATTTTAGAATTGATCGTTTTGACCACTTTTTAAGTGACCATCAAAGACAAAAAGATGTGCTATTTGAAAAAACAAACAAAAACAAAAACTAGAAAGTGGTTACTTAAATTCGGAATTGGTGTTCCGGCAAAGGGAAAATTGAATACGCCCTGGCCCATATTTTAGAGGAATTGGCATCTTCAAGACATCGACGTGTTTTACCAGACTTTCAAGATTTATGGTAGTGTTTCCCAGGATCTACTATTTTGAAAGCAAATAGATTATGCGATAGTTTTCCCCCAGGAATATTGAAGTTAATTTCAAGTGGACACTTTTATATTCGAATAATATATTCATAAATATTCTCTACAAAGGTCCGTTTCGACAATATTCACTGCCATTGGTTATCAACTGTTCTTTACATAAAGTGAAAGGAAGCCTGGTGTCAGTGTTACTTGCTTATTTTGATAAAGTAACGGGTTTTTTGTGAAGTTATATACCGTCTTACTAATAATGGAGATGTACTCTTTCATCCCCTCAGCGCCCTACACGGGAACATTTCTGTTTTGCTGTGAAATGGTAATAAGAGCTTAATATGTCAAAACGCAGAAGTACTTTGACCTCTATTTGCGATGTAAAAAGACTGAAAAACATAAAAATTACATAAAGCTCAAATTTGGGTTTCATTGATTTCAACCAATTTTGCACTTTCAATGATAATGAACCAAATTAAATTGATTTTCAGGACGGAAATGCTATATATTTTTAATCTTTATTCTTTATAACAATGTGGTATTCATGAGAACCATTTAGCTTCTTGCCCTTAACCACCTTTGTTAATATTTGCCTTCCCCACTTTTAACCTCATTGATGTTTTTTCTTTATTGATAGTAGTATTTATGTGTCGTGTTTATATTGGTCTCATCTTTTTAAAAATGTTTTTGTGTATATATTTATATATTTTGTTAAGTACATATAGTTGTCAGCAACCCTTGCTTATTTTTAGTACAAATGTCTGATCATTTTTGTTTGTGCTTACTGCCATTTATGCGCTTGGTTACCTAAAATAATGTATTATTTCTTGACTTTTCTTGTATCAAATTAGGAAGACGATGAAAGAGCACTGCGAGAATTAAAGAAAGAAGCACGAATTCAACAGAAGAGAATAGCAAGTGGTAGGCAGTTTTAACTTTATGCCATAGTGTGAGGATATTTTCTTTCAGTTGTCATGGTACCTTGACATTCCTGCCTATCAGTACTGAAGTCCACCTAAAAT
>RDPX01000466.1:426955-442885 GCA_003991215.1 Morbakka virulenta | reverse complement strand
ACTGGGTTCACAGACAAAGTCAAAGTTAACCTGTTGAACTGCCCCTTCCCCTGTCCTACATTTCTTCCTAGGGGAAGGTCTCCACGATGGCGATTTTCTACTGGGCCTATCTGCCAGAAAGTTATTCCATTCATGTCGTTTAGGTGTAGCACCTTTTTTTAAGTAATGCCTTGTTCCTCCTGGGGCTCTATGAATATCAGTAGAATCAAAATGCTGTGAGCAAATGTATGTAGAGTCTGTGACTTTAAATCCGTCTTTGCCATTTTGTCGTTTAATTAAATTGCACCATGTGGATATTGCCTTTTTATCTTTCGGAAATTTATAAAAGCTATATGTAGTGGTTTTTCTTTCTCCGTTTTCATAGAAGTAACTGCAATTTGAGCAGTTATAAGCAGCACATTGTTTACCTAACGATTTTTTAGTCGCCATGTTTGTTTTCTAATTTTTAATCTATCAACCATAGCCTCGATTTCATGTTTTTTTATGAGAAGGTCTATCTCTTGGAAATGGGAATTAGTTTGGTATGATTCGATCACAAAAGAACCGAATCGCTACCTTTACTTACATAAACATATTTTTTACGCAATTGAAGTATATTTCCATCGATTAAGTTACGTACTGCAATTTTAAACTTTACTGGTTGTTTAGTGGGTAGTTCGGAATAGGATTGAGATACACGGAGTTCCAGATATTTCATTTTCATATTTCTCATCTAGAATCTCTTGATTACTAGAATCACGATACAAATACATAAAATATTCTTAATTACAAGTCTTATCCTACACTATACAATAATATTAATAAAAAGAGTACCGTATTACAATTTATTGAGTACAATAACTCTATATAAGTCCGCAATCATGGTAGAGTGACGCACTATTTTCCAACAACGATTCAAGTAAACAGTAGATAAAATACATGGAAAGGTTACAGAATAATGCTATTCAAAATTACCTTCTAGCCTCTCTCAGCTATCCACTAGTTAATTTATTGAAGTCTCTATTTTCACTTCTTTTCGTGAGTTTACGAGTACCATGATTGTACTATGATGCTTCTTAGTATTATACAAACGTATTTTGGCATGGTATGCTGTCAAAATGTAAACTGAACTGAGGTAGCCAGAACATTCGCGATTTATTGCGATGCGAGGGGACAGGAAGGAAGATTCACTAAAGTCACCAGACCCATCGGCACCATCAACACAAGAACACGTGCAACACGCCCAAGGAACCGGAACCTGGCTATACATGCTAAACAAACAAGGCACACACTGCACAACAAACTGTGAGGCTAAAATTAACTTTGTGATATACTGACTGATGTCTGTTCAATAAAGTTCTGGTGTTTCAACAGCAGCAACACTGGGGATTGTAAAGGGCCCTTCAAAGACAGTGAATAAGTGTTGAATAATATGGTAGGAATCGTAGAATCTCGGCGCCACCATTATGCAAGGTTAAGAAAATAAAACAAATAGCATCTTCTGCTGAAGCTCCAATGCAGTGAAGTATTCGAAATCAAAGAGTTCAGAGCATTTGACAGAGCTAGGTATGTTTTCCTTTTAGAATCATTGAAGCCAATTCATATTCATATTTCATCAACTTCTCATTATTATTATTGTACAAACGAATTAACATCGCAATTAAAATTGCTACCAAACCTATCCATAGTAGTTTAAGGTATTCAGGGCACCAGGCAGGCCTGCTTAACAGGATATTGGAAGCTAGATAATTTATACCAAAATATTTTAATTGATATGTCGCTAGGAGAACCTTTAAGAGTATTTAATTAATTTGGTCTGTTAACCTGGACAGTTTGTCAGGAGAACAAATAATGATAGGACAATGAACGATACTTTTTAGCAGTCAAATTTTGAATTGCGTGGAACTGAAAGAATGGCATTGTACTCATTGCTACTTATTCAATGCGACTTATTCAGATTCCACGTATTGCCCAATGAAGGTTGCTTTACAAAAGACACTGGTTTAAAAAAAGGTTGGATTTGTTTCATCAAAATGTAGAGTAGACAATCATTCTGTTCTTTGTCGTTTTCTTTTTCTATGGAAGTAGTTTACTGTGGTTAGGTATCAGGTTAGTGGTGCTGAAATATTTGCATATGAATTTTTTTTAAGCGGAATAGAAATGTTCAATTAAAAGTCCTGTGGTATTTGCCCAGATTAATGGACTTGATTAACCTATTTTGTAATAATTTAATCAACCGTCATCCCAACATCTTCTAGGAATTTAGCTGGAATATCACTACATACTGTTGCTTTTCGCATCAGTAAACATTTATGACTTAATGTCATTTCTTTTTGACTAACTTTGTAAAACCGACTCAGTTGCGTAACTGTTCTTTACCATTTTTCAGTTATTATTTTCTTTGTACCTTTCTCAAACGTGCTGTTACAATCTTTTATTCTTACTTATTCATTCTTGATCGCTTTTCCATTATTGTGATTATCCCTAGTTGAATATCCCCAAGTTGTCTATGGTTCAGTTATCTGTAGTATATTTTAGTGTATCTATACTTGTGTATGACCACCTTATTGATAATTTTCGATTCATTGTATTTTATTAATCATTTTTCTGCTGGAGTGAATTCTTTTCTACATTTTGTTCAGGACTTACGTCGTCGCTGCTTTTGCCACAAGTATTTTCTACCACCTCCTTAATGCATTATTTCCACTTTACCAAGTGCTCTCCTTTTCCTCTTGTTCATTGAAGTTTGTACACCTTTTTCTTTCAATTGCACGTCGAAGTGGACTCATACTTTTGGTATTTTTATTTACTTCAGGGCCACTATTCTTTCTTTTTACTACTTAACTTTCGGTACCCTTGTTTTCATTTTCCTTGCATTCTGGTTCGATTCATCATCCACCACCATTTACTGTTCCTGCTTGTGATAAAGACATGGTGCCTCTTTTCAGTTGCTGATTAATCGATTGATATCACCCCGATCAAAGTTTGTTATTCGAGAGAGAAGAGAGGCTGAAGAAGAGAGGCTCGAAAAGGCTTCATTGTCGTTTGACAGTTGTTATAATGTGGTTCTTAATGTTGATAGCAGAACTTCAACAAACGTTTTGATTGTTTGTTACCTATTTTTATTTGCAGATGAAAACGGAAGTTCTTCAGCAGACAAAGAAATAGGACCATCATTGAGTCCACCAAGGAAAAAAAGATGCAGAGGCAGACATTCATAATGTGACTTACGATTTAATATATCGACTGTTCTTCGTTTCAAAGCTAGTTCACGGGGAGAATACAATTTCATGTGAACCATATTTTGAGTATCTTATAGTTAGTACTTTCAGGTTTTTGGAAAGAATTTTTATCACTTCATTATCATAAATAGGATAAGAATTGTCACAAATTGATATTAGAATTACTGAACACATTAAATACTTGGTTTGGCTGCTATTTATCCTATAGACTATTGACATAGCCAACTAATTTGTTTTAACTTAATATCATCAAGATCATTTGTAGATGTTTGTTTGACATCACTGGAAGATATTGCTAAACATCAGCTGTGTTTTTTCGTTCGTAATTGCCTTGATGAAATGTTCTCGACATCATTTATGATTATGTTGAATAAACTCTTTAAACTTATAAAATTTATACCGAATTACCAACAAACGTTAGAAATGAAATCGATTTTACAAAATTTGAAAATAGCTTGAAAAATATTTATCGAACACTGATTCCGCTTGCCTATTTTTATTTTTATGTTCTCATAAACTTAGGCCGCTTAATTTAACATTGCTGATTATTTTTATCTTTTGATCTACATTGTAACTGTGTATATACTCATTTTAAATATTTTTTATTTTTAGTTTTTAAGGTTTTAACAGGACACACATTAATAATAAAAATTTTATGTTTGAAGTGATAACCATGTATAAATATTCTTTATTAATATCAATACAGTAATGAAATTGAATTGGAGGTCTTGTGAAAAAGTCGATTATTTAAGGAGGGGTTTCCATCGACGGCTTCTTGAAAACTCGAATCTCGAACCCTTAAAACCTAGTCTCAATTTGTTCTTAATACACAGTTTTATCTTAGTTTGAAAAAAACCCGACAAGTAAGAGATTAAAATACTCGGTGGTAGAGGGAGATCACTCATCCAAAAGCAAGGAGTAGCAGCCATCGACAAGCAAACCTGTGGTCTGTATGACAAAAAAAGAATTTAAAAAAGGGTGAATCAAGATTGAATAAAATCGATGACAAGGATTTGGAATCCCCCAATTCTATGACCATCAAAAGTTTTTCTGTCAAGTGTTTATTATAAAAGCTTCCCTTTGTGTAATTTACTGATATCGATTTTATCATTGTTTTTTTTGTTTTTTAGCTATGATAATGATATCTCGTATTTTGTCTTAGTTTTAATCTAACTTTGTGATACTTACAATACCCCCTGATTGTCATCAAATGTTTTTATTCCACTAAATTCTCTTAGAGTGAGATTATTTTGTCATTAAGTATGATTTATACGCAATGTAGAATATACCAAGGTTTTGCTGATAAATGTCAGGAAATCAATTTTCTTGAAACTCGAGTCGTAACGTAGTGAAAATAGAACTGCTGATTTCTTTTACTCAGCCAAACTTTCTTATCCATGTCAAGAGTCACCTAGATATTTACTTTGAAATCATGTTTTTATTACGTTTTGAAAGTTTTACGTGAAATTTATTCAACATATATTTCTCAAATGTTATCTCTTGGATTAAACTACAATTGGTTATAATTTGTCAATCGTTCAGTTGGAGGTATGGTTCTTACTTCAGTTTTGCTTAACGGTTAAGTGCACTTTTTAAATATTCAGTTTTTCCCAAGTTTTTCCTAGCCGTGACCTATTGCGCATTTTTTAACATGCTGTCGCGTGAGCCAGGTCAATTTTAATAACCATCTCTGGATTTTTATCCTTTAAAATTTATACCCTTTATAATTCAAAACAATAAAATTGAAATTGAACCAGATAGTTTATACAGGGAAATTGCCTGCCCAGGAGGAACATAGAGAGCTTGATTGTAATTCCACTGTGGAGTGAACTAGTTTAGAGGAGTTTTTGCCCCACTGTGGTTGATGATTAGTTGGACCAAAGCTGAAACGTTTTTTTCAGCCAAATAGGTATTTTGTATTTTGATATTACCCATTTACTGAACAGATTTGTCGAAAACTGTATCTCTCGTCACGTTTATACTTGCCTTCCCTGGCATTTACGTGCCATAATCACATTCCTCGTTTAATCAACATCATCACACTGAGAAAATTAGAATGAAATGTGATAAAAAGCATTAAATTTAATAAAATGTTACCATTCATTTGGTATGCGATATTTCAAAGTATTTAAAATCACCTACAACTCATTGCTGTGTGGTTTGCTCAGCAAGTGCTGAGCAAACCAGGCGATCAATTCCTTCGCCACTTGTAGTGCCACTGCGACCAGAATTATATTAAGCATGCCCAATGTTCAATTTCAAAAGTTATACACTCTTGATTCACCTAGTTGTTCATTCTTTCTTGTTTGAAAACACACGGACCCTTTCAAACTCTTAATGCTACCGAAACGCTTTTCAGGCGACTGAAATTGGAGACACATTAATTATAGTACCACTTTTAATTAGCTGCCAACAGAAATTTTCTTTACTTAGGGTTGGTTTAGAAATTACTTTCTAAACTAATTATTTTCTCTTGAGTGAGGTGGTTTAGAAATTACTTTCTAAACCACCTCACTCAAGACAGAGCTGCCCGTCATTGGCCTTGTCAGTTGCTGTAGGTATTGTAAGGGAATTGTGGGGTAAAACCTGTCTGATAAACCATTAAGGGGAGGTAAATTTTTAATGTGCATTAAGTAGGCATATTAATGTGGAACCTTGGTACAGAGTACCAATCAGGAAAATCAATCTTGGGTAACAGTCGAAATGGTACCTTTGTTGATAAATTATATTCATCTATTGTTTGAAAGATAAAAGGAGCTATTGATTTGTTTTCTGTCATCGCAATGGGATGACAGGCGTGTATTAGGATCATTGAGCAAGGTAGAAAGTTGTTCAATGTGTAACAACTTTCAACCTTGCCGCAACTCACCTGTTGGGCGTATTTCAACCTCAGCCCTGTTTGACATCCTCTCCATTGCTACCACTCCTGGTACCAGAGTTTCCTCTAAGATGATGCCAACTCCGTTTCTTGTTGTGGTGGGCCCATGATGGTACACTTTGTAACCTCCAATATGTCCAGCCTTTCCATCTGGTCTCCTGCACTCATCACACCCTTGTTTTTCTTTTCCCCATCATATCTACTACCTCTCTTCCCTTCCATGCTCTTCCCGTTAGACTACCAACATTTAATGATCCCATTCAACATCCCAGTTTTTTTCCTTTCTTTGTTTCCTTCTCTTGGCTCATCTTTTTGCAGCTATATTTCCTCTTCTGTATCTTCCTCTTGGTTGACCAGTAGTATCCATTACCTCGCTGTGTCCCCGAAGCATAGGCAATCGTTCTTAACCCGGGCCACGCCCTGTCGGTATGAAATTTGTATTACTTGCTATCGCACGTGGTAGTAATTTGGCAGTTTTTTTACAGCCGGGTACCCTTCCTGACGCCAACCACAGTAAGAGGCGGTGTGCCTGGCATTTGGTCTAAAGACCTACTTTCAAGGCAGTGAGTGGCCATTCTTG
This sequence comes from Morbakka virulenta, assembly GCA_003991215.1. Taxonomy (NCBI): domain Eukaryota; kingdom Metazoa; phylum Cnidaria; class Cubozoa; order Carybdeida; family Carukiidae; genus Morbakka; species Morbakka virulenta. The sequence goes on along the minus strand of RDPX01000466.1, from coordinate 436,206 downwards.
GCGGTGACCTGCGAACAGAAGTTCCTAACCCCAAGGATCCTCCCATCCTACTCAAGCAGAACAAGCCGACAGGACGATGGCTCCATAACCTAGGAAAGGGTGGCTGACCGGGTGGCACGCCTTGCCAAAGGGCGACCCGGGGACTGTGCACGTCCATTTTTCTGAGGTCCAAGTCAAATTGACAATAAACTAACAATAACGTTTTAGTTTTTGTTAGTTCCCTAACCACTATGCCTACTTTGGACATGCTTTTGTAGAATGCTTTTATTTTCTAATTTTTTCATTTAGATCTGAGGATGAGAGTAATCTCGAAAATATTTATAAATAATTATAAAATCTGTCGGGCTTGATGCGTGATTTGCAAGTCGAATTGTACCCGCATACCCTATCGGAAGAAAAGACTCCAATTGTTTTAGCTATAACTGTAATAGCAACTACTCCGAAGTCTTACGAGATGACTTTTAATGCTTAGCTGAAAAATTTTGTAATTGTAATTTTTAGCAAAGAAATACAGAAGCAACGCCAATCAACGTTACTGGCAATACAAGTAAATACAATTTTATCTAATGAGAAACCAAAAAATACATTGCGAAATAAAGTATGTTGGTGTGGCTAATTTTCCAGACATTTCCTTGTCTTGCTTCCAATATGAGCTATTTACGGAAATAATTGTCTAATTAATATATGAAGAGATTAAGATATTTCAATATACAGGAATTTCAATAGCTTTGATATTTCAATCGCTTTTGTGAAAGCTGACGTTCTTTTGAATTGGTATGTTTTATTCAGTATCTGTTACCACTCCTATGATCATCCTTGCCAAAGAAACAAGCACTTTTGTGATGATTCTGCCAACTGGCGGGCTACAGAAATCCCCATCGCCAGCCATAGGTTGCCCACCGCTGGTTAAGAAACATAAAAGGCATGATGCCGAAGTGTATGAAACTGAAGAAATGACAGGAAAAAAAAGAAACAAAACAAAAAGAAAACAGAAGCCAAGAGATGAGTTAACCTCGGACTTTAAAACATTTAAGTCACTATTATGTAGGAAAGCACCCAAAAGGGGCCAATGTTATGACTGACAGGCATAATGTAAACTTTACATTGCTGTTGGAAAACCATACTAATAAGGCCTCGACCAATCAACGGCCATCTCCACACTTTCGTCTCGTACGCGGTGAACTCTTCTGGCTGTCAAATCGCAAAACCGACTCACCTTTCTGAATGTGAGTTGTTGGTTCAGGAAGAGATCGTTTTATGTTTTAACCGTTCCACATTTTCATGCGTTAGGCGAAAAATTGGAAAGGTCAGATGGAACTTATTGGTTATGCATGAGTGAAACAATTTCCTTTTTTGTCATGCGTAACCTATTGTTTCAATTTTCGTGATCCTTTCGAGCATTTGGTTTAAAAAAATATCACGAAGTGTGTTGAGGATGTACATAAAACAGGTAAAATTTTAAGATGTTTACTTTTCCAATAATAACGAATTCACAGTTTTCTTTTTTTCTTACATCGTCCAGTAACTTAGAAAGTATGTCAAGTGTTTTATCGGAAGGGCATTGACAATTAGATTCCTCACTCTTTAAACAAAGGCTTGCGTCTCGAATCCGAAAGACAAATCTCATCAACAAACGAACTGGAGCAACGTAACTCCACCAACGATAAAAAATGGCAGGCATTGTAATTTATTGTCAGTTCGTACTTTTGTGGTTAAAGTAATAGCCAATGGGCTATGTGTTCTTCAATCAAATATTATATTGTACTATACTATTAACGCAGGCATTTATTACAATATTTTCCGCGCTATCATGCTCAATATGTTCTGAATTGAAATGTTCTCTCTGGAGTAAGGATTTTTGTTGTCTTTGTTTCACGTTCAAATCATTTGGTTACAATAAAATACTATGAGGATCAGGCCATATTGTTACTCTTCACAACTATTGCAATATAAAAATTTATCAGAGATAACATACAATAATAAGCCAGCACGCCGAAGCCTTAGCCACAACTCCGGACATCTCTGTTTACGAATTCTTGTTAACATTTCTTTTTTTTTGCAATAAATCTGACAAATTGCTCGAGTCTTTTGAAGTTTATACATAATACACAAGTTTTAAAAGCATTTTAAAGTTCTGTTGAATCACAACGGTATGAACATAGTCAAATACGATATGGCCTGTGGGATGCCCTACAAGAGTGTGAAGGGCCACAGCCAAGAGAGTAATAAACATTTTGCTTTCTTTTAACGTCTTTTCCAGTTCTTCGGTTTTTCAGGTTATGGCCTACTTAGAGTTTGGTTCATGGTTTGGAGTTGGTCTTCCCTAAGAAAGCAAACACACCCTGAAACGTCTGGTCTTGTTATTTTTTATCAAACCAGTGGTGGAGGTGAAGCCCCTCCAAAGTTTAGTGACAAAAGTTCTAACACAAATATTCTTAAGTTTGTTATTAATGAAGACTTCTTATCAGAAAGTCGGTGGTTCATTGTCAAAAATGTAGCAATTGAATCTCATCTAAATCTTTGCTGCTTGAAACTCCAGTGTAGAAAATATCAAAAAGCATTATTCCATCATGCAAACAGTTGTTGAATTTTTGGGAATCAAAACTTCGAATTTCAATGAATAATGGTGCATATACTAAAATGCAGCGGAAAGTTCTTTGTATCTCATGGTAGGATTACATATTGAATGAAGTACAAACTTACCAAAGGTCTCGACCACTCTTCAAACCAGAAGACTGCGCTTCACTGGACGTGCTTGGAGAAAGGATGATGAACTTCTCCATAAAGTATTGTTATGGCAACCGAATCATGGCAAAAGAAAAAGAGGAAGACCTGCAATGAAATACATTGACCAGCTCAAACGTGACACAAACATAAGTAAGTAAGTAAGTTTTTATTTGCCACAAACATAAAATGAAAAATGTTTACAAATGTTTAAAAAAAAAAAAAAGAAAGGCCTAGAAAGTCAATAAATTACAATTTAAAGTTAATTTACAAACTTTTGTATAAATTAATACTAAAAAGAATGTTGCATAAAAATATTACAATTTGAGTTAAAATAAAAATAATTACAGGTCACCCCTAATTGAAGTGGCAGGGATAACATTAAAAGGTCAAACCGACCTTATTTCCATAATGGTCCCTTGAGAGGTGATTTTTTAATTGAAAAAAAAAGGGAGATAAAATTTTAAAATATAAATGTGTTTTAAAATGAGATGTCCTTTTAGAATACCTGGCTCTTTATGAGAGTGAAAACATGAGTTGTCAGTAGTAGATATATATACTGTCTTCTTCTTTCTGTATATTTTGAAAATAGTATTCTTATATATACATGGACCTAAAAGACATCAAGAACTGCATGGAGGATAGAGACACATGGAGAGAACTAGTCAACACAGTTCGAGTTCGCTTGAATTAAGAAGAAGTGAAGGGAGAAATCCCCAGTCAAGATTTTCCTGCAAGAAAATGATCAATTGCACAGATTATGCATGCAGATCTTTGTGAAAGTATTAAGCTGAAGAGACAAAGATTTTCATAATAATGGACAAATCAATAACAATTTTGAAAAAAACATGCATTATTTATCATTAATATTTGTTCAGTTGTATGAGATTTGCAAAATGCATGACCAAGGTGCACAAGCTATTTATGAGTACACAATTAATAATTTAGCATAGAGTAGTATTCGTTCGACAAGGAGTACCTTGTCAATAGTGCCATTACCTTTGCTCATGATGATGCATCAGTAATGCTTGGTGTTAAAAGTGATATTTGAAAAAAATTGGAAAAGTAGTTCTCTGTATTGTTTACTTTGTATTCTTTACTGTTTTGGATGCTATGAAATCAACTGATGGTTTCTGCATGGTAGAAAGAAAATATATAGTGTCGGGAGCAGATTTTGATTTGATGTGTCCTCAAGTTATTTAAGACAATGGGGACCTTAATATATCCAGATCTTATGTCAGTGACTAATTGTCACTATTTTATTATGTTTGATATACTGCAGGGTTTTTAAACCTTCTAGATATCAACTCAGAAAATGTGTCATCTTGTGGTACTTAAAATTTTAGGACTTTGACTGGTTTTTGTCCTTTGTTAGGGAAACTTTGATTGGGGTGTTATATATTGATCCATCTTTTTAAGTTCATAAGACAAAAAAACTGTTGCTTTTTGGCTGAAATAAACATGTATAATAACCACAGCCACTTCCATCACCATTATTGAGTTTTGAACTAAAAGATAAGTACATAAAAATTTAACAATATGAATTTAAATGAACTGTTAACCCAGAGTCAAGTTAAGACACCTTAAAGTATATTTGAGCAACTTATAGCCTCATTTCATTCAAATTTAATACATCCAGTGGTAAATTTATTTTTGAAGTTAAATAATACTACTTGAGCCATTCTAATAATCTAATAGTTTTTATTCTAATAGTGACATATAATAGACATCACTATTGAATTGTAATTCACTAAATATCACCTTTAACTTAATACAAAAGAATCCCACTGTTCCATTTAATGTTGGCAGTGAATGCTCTCTGTCAACACCATTCTTTTCACAACAATGTCACGGCGTTCACTTTTAAAGAATGGAATTCATTTCCCTCAATAACATGCCCATATGAGTAAATGTTGTAATGAAACTTAACCAAAAGCAATCACACCATATTCACTGATGCAAGACACTTTTAGGAAACCATGAAAAGTAACAACAGATATCCCAAAAGCCATTTTATTTCCTGGTAAACATGTGATGGCAGAGGTGGGTTGGTTTTATGTTGTTCACTGATAATAGGTCCTGTGTTTGTGGTGAGTGGCAGCAATTTGAAATATTTATCATACCATAGGATTTGGTTGCTGTTCCCCATTGGTTGGTACTCCCCTACCTTAACCTGCACACTTTTCCCCCATTTTTTTCAGGTCCTAAGCTATAGCTTATATAGCTTATAAGTAAGCCCAGCACTGAACAATGTGTATTCATTTTTGGCAAAATTGTAGAGGGAAAATGGGAAATTGCATCCAAACTTGATGTTAAATTGAGAAAGTTCAGTAAGGTTTTCACAATCTGCATCCATAGTTGAATTGTTCATATTTCTTGGGTTGTTTGCATTAGCATCACAAATGGCTTACAACATTGGCTTATGACAGGGAGGACCATAAGAAGGTTTCCAGCCCCTTTTTTAAAAGATTGATAAATCTACCTCAACAAGTGCACTGTCTTGGTCAGCAATTGAACTGAGGTCTGGCTTGATCTGTATTGTAAACAAGTACAAACCACCCCAGGCCATGTTTAGCAGTCTTTCAGCCTTCCTTGACCTGGTAATTAACTGCCATCACATGTCATGGGGCTATTGAAGTAACAAGTCACATAGAGAGAAACTTTCTTAATGGTCATCCCATGGTGATAATAATCTCCTCTATGACCACCCAAAATATTTCATTTTACAATGTGGAATACTTTCACCAATCCAGATCTGTCATTCTAAAGCCATGACTCATCAAGTATTCTACTTTACCCAAGTCATATAATTGGAGATAATTTTCTGCTATTGCAGAATTGCCTCACAGTAATATTGCATCCTGCTATTATTGAAATCACTCCAACAAACCCTCTACGAAGATGGAATTTCAACCAAGGTAATTGAAGCAGTTTCAAAGAAACTACAGCTACTTTGCCAGATACTCTTCCACCAGCCAATTCTAAAGATGTTGATTGCTCATTTTCTGTGTTCCACTTGCAAGTTCTCCATGGCAAAATCACACATATCAAGAGGACATTGAAAGAAATTTGTTTCATGCTGGATCTCCAGTGCACCAACCTTGCTAAAGTACATGCCAAAGCCACTACCCTGCCAGAAAAAGAGGTACAAGCAAGCAATTTGTTAGACCATATTAAAAGTTGTCATTGGGAGTTTTGGACCTCAGCTGTAACCAGAGTTGATATGAAGCACTCCAGCAGGAGAGCTTGGTCAAAATTCAATCAGCTGACTGGTAGGAAGAGGCAAACAACCACTAGGAGTTGCATCTTAGCTAAATCTATTACAAAATGCCCTGTCAACAATGGAGGATATAAGGAGTTTTACTGAAGATGTAATGAGGAAGTTCAAGGAATCATGGCACACCCCTTTCCCCAATCAAGACTTCTGTTCTCCCATTACAGTGCAGGAACTGAGGACTCCTTAAAGCCCCAGAACTCCAGTAAAAGTCCAGGCCCTGACTTGGTTCATGACAACAATGTTGAATGGTTAGCCTCTTTCTACTCTGCCTGCCTTTGATTAAAGAAATTGCCCAAGGTTCTGAGAAAAATGGGGGTGATTGTATTCTTAAGCCCCATAAGCCTACAGAGACACCCTTTAGCTAGAGAGTGATAAGCAATCTCTACATTGGTTTTAAGTTCATGGAAGGCCCGATATACAACTGAATCAAAGGCATTTCCGACTTGCATGTACCTCCAGAGCAAGCTAGATTCTGATCAGAAAGAAGTAGCCTTGATCAGGTATTTCTTCTTACATTGAATCTGCTTCACTTGCCAAGGAAAAGACCAGAATTGTTCTTGTAGACTGTGCAGCCACATTGACACCATATGGCATCAGGGGCTAACACTTAAGCTATCACAGTGCATCCCCAGCAAGGAAATGGTGAGAATGATAATGGAAATTAGTAATTGTGGATTTACACTTTACTTACCAAAGGCATACTGCCAGGTTCAGTGTAAGCATTGATGCTATTTAACATATATACAGCTGACCTCCCCACCTGCACTGGGAGGAGGTACATATATGCAGATGACTCAGCTCTTCTGTACTGGGCAAAGTTATTTGAGAGCATTGAAAAGGTCTTGTCAGAAGACCTAAATGAACTAAAGCACTACTTCCATTTCTGGGGACTGAGGCTCAACATGACCAAAACTGTTTCAAATGTGTTCCATTNTCACAGTGCATCCCCAGCAAGGGAAATTAGTGATTGTGGATTTACACTTTACTTACCAAAGGCATACTGCCAGGTTCAGTGTAAGCATTGATGCTATTTAACATATATACAGCTGACCTCCCCACCTGCACTGGGAGGAGGTACATATATGCAGATGACTCAGCTCTTCTGTACTGGGCAAAGTTATTTGAGAGCATTGAAAAGGTCTTGTCAGAAGACCTAAATGAACTAAAGCACTACTTCCATTTCTGGGGACTGAGGCTCAACATGACCAAAACTGTTTCAAATGTGTTCCATTAAGCAAACAGACAAGCTCGTTTCAGACTCAAGGTTACAGTCGGTGCAATCACTATAACATTAGAAGAAAATCCAAAGTACCATAGTGTAACACTTGACCAATCTTTAACATACATTGAGCATCTCAGACCTCAGCAAACATCCGTACTACACTGCAGAACCATTGGCCTTCAGTGGGACCTGCAAACTGTGAATGAAGAGCTTTGACTGCTGATGCCATCTACAAACATCAGCTTATGATTTAAATTTGACAGTTGAACAATTATACTTTTAGCACATATATTTGCATATATACACAACCTGCAGGCTGTTTATGACTTATAATGTTCATTTCCATTGCATTGCATAAACTTAGGCATTTTGCTTAAAGGACACATTGCCCAAAAGAAATTCATAGGGCATGTGGCAGTAATTAAAGATTGCCCAGGACACATTTCCATATTGTCCAAGTCTTTGCAGAAATCAAAATTAAGTGTCGTAGAGGCCAAGCATCTGAATTACGCAGTTGACAGTTTGGAAGAATCTATACTATTCATTTTCAAGTGGAAGTTTTCTTTTCATCAGACATTTGGAAATTATGCTGTTTTCAAAGGAGTCTCTTCACACAACTTTGAAATTGGCTCTATTTACTCATTGTTTAACATAAGCAAGTTCTTGTTCTTGGAAGTTCTAGGTAACAATATCAAAGCCAGAATGTTGAATGCTAGCAGTGAAAACTTTTAATGCATCTAAACAATTTGGTTCCTGGAAGATAGGTTTAAGTAAATATGCAGAAGAGTAGTAGTAGTACTTTTAAAACATGGCCCTCTTTGACATCCTTGACTGGTCTCCTTGCATGGTCTATGTACAGCAAAAAGTCATGTCTTTTAAGGTATTGCATTGGTATCTGTCTGTCTTGAAAGACAGTGGAGTTCTGCACCATGTTTCAGTCTGTTGTGGAGTTGCAGCACCTGCTGTGGCTGTACAGTCCAATTCTAGATCAGCAGGCTCTGTTGCAGTTGCTGCAGGTGAAAATTGTGCCTAGCTCATTTGGTGATGATGCTGTCCTTTGCTGTCTGTGCCCCCTCCTCTCTTCCCACTGTTACTCTCTCTTCTCACCCTTCTGGGTGCTGGCCTTTACCACCAATCTCCAGCTGATGCAGTCTTTTGCCACTGCTGCCCATACTGCTGTGCTGATGTCACTTACAAATGTCTTTATAGCATAAGACAGGTCTTCTGTCAGTTCTGGAACCAGTGGCAATTTCTCCATTTGGCACATCCTTGGGTATCTGGCTGTCATCCATTTGCCTGATGTGGCCAAGCCAACACATGCACCACTGAGTGAGCAACATGAACAAGCTGGGAATGCCTGTCTGGGCATGAATGGTCTTGTTGCTGACTTGGTCTTGCCAGGTGATGCCCAGGATCCTTCTCAGGTTGCACAGGTGGAAGGTGTTGAGTCTGTGCCCTTGGTGGGAGTAGAGGGTCCACTTTTGACTGCCATAAAGTAGTGTGGTGAGCATACAGTCTCGGTAGACCTGCATCTTGGTGTTGGTGGTCAGCATGGCATTGTCCCAAACCCCTTTGCCAATCCAGCCATGGTCATCACTGCTTTGCCAATCTGCTTGTTGAGCTTGGCATCCAGAGACAGATTGCTGGAGCCAAGGTATGTGAAATCCTCCACAACCTCGAAGGTGGAGTCACCAATATTGATGCTTGTGGTGCTGCTCACATCTTGGCCCATTATGTTGGTATTCTTGAGGCTGATGGTCAAGCCAAACTCTGTGCATGTATCTGTGAAACAGTTGATGAGTCACTGGACTGCCTCTTCAGAGTGTGGCATCAGAGTTGCAGTATCAGCAAAGAGCATCTCTTGTATAGGAACCTGACATACTTTGGTCTTGCTTGGGGGCAGGAGGCAGGTGAGGTTGAAGAGGCTATCGTCACTTGTGGTGTGGAAGTATACTATACCCTCTGACTGGATTAAAGGATATGACTGAAGCAGAGAGAGAGAGAGAGAGAGAGAGAGAGAGAGAGAGA
>RDPX01000466.1:401256-425680 GCA_003991215.1 Morbakka virulenta | reverse complement strand
AGGCGGTCACGCAAGAACGATAAGGATTCAAGGATTGCTCTGAGATTCCCTTTATTAAACTTCACAAATACATGGAAAAAAATAAACGGGAACGACTAACAGAATGTCGTTGCCAATCTGTAACTTGAAGATGAAGTCTTTTACCTTCTTTAACCAGTGCAGGCTCGGGAACCATTCACAACTGAACACCGATTCCTAGCTACATCTATTTATGTTGGTTGGAAAAAGGGTGGGATGTGTTGTATGTACATTCCAATGAAAACTTAAGGCTGACTAATTTCCGTGTGCGCCTTACCGAACTGGGAAAATGATTCAATTGGGAAACATCCTCCACACATCCATCCCACACAAACAACACTCCCCACGTTTTGTTTAATTATTGTGAAATTAGCAAGTGATAAGCAAAACTAAATACTTTAATTAGAGTTTTTCTTAACTTAGGTCAAGTGACCCTGTCACATAAGCGACGATTGGACGTATTGGAACATTAGGTTTATGTACTTTTGGTAATCTATAGAACCGTGGTAAGCCCGAGTCTTTGTGTTTTAATCTGTGGTAGAGGCAGTTATCAAGGAGATGGTTTTTCTGTAACGTAATTAGTGCTTTGCTGACTTTGGTCTTGACTGAGTTCATTGGGCTGGGCTTAACCATGGTATATGGTCCATTGTTGGGTAAAGTATCTCTCGAAACGTAGCTCGGAAAAAGCTTACGACTCATGACACGATAAAGCTCTTACATCTATGGCTTCCTATGAGTCCATAAAGTTCAGAATTTTCAAGTTTGAGCTTTATGATATGATATCTGTTTGTTTCACATTCTGCAAAGGTGTTCCCTTGAGAGTGGTTTGAATGGGGAAAACAACGGTGCTATTATGGCTTTCATTTGATAACAGATATTTAGTCCAATTTTTGGCTTGGTAGCTACAGTTAAGCATTTATTCTTAAATAGGCCAGTCAAAATTTTTATTTCGTGACTGGTATTTTTAGATTCTAGAAATACATTGTAAATGTTATTTCATTAATCAAAAAAATTTTCAGGAGTTATTGACTGAAAATAAGTGTGCATCAACAATACCTTTTAGACAAAAGCATTATTTTCTGGTTTGAAAAGAAATTTAAGTGGGCGATGGACCATACACAAAAGAAAAAATATAAGTTAACATTTGTTTTTCGGGATTGATAACATTTTTTATGATAATTATTGTTTAGAATATGAGGAACGTGATTTTTAAAACTGTTTTGCATTCTTCCAGCATTTGCCTTGCGTATTAGGTTTTGATAACCTAGTTGCCCTAAACTAGTTGTAGGGATAAAGATTTTAGCAAAGATGAAGGAACCAGGAAAATCTGTTTTCTTACATTTTTAGAACATAATGTCGCTCACTGAGTATTTCTCAATTTGCTATTTTAGTAACACAAAACTTCTACTTTGCCTGCAAATTATAAAAATGGAAAATCGCATTGTTTGGAAAGGTATTCAAATAAAGACTGGCCTTTTTTTACTAACTTTCATTGGTCTTGTGGTGGTTATCACTTTCCTCTACACCAAAAACGAATGCTGTACTAACGTACCACGGCATTATAGTCATTTTGGACAGAAGGGGACAGAATTGCCTGTAAGTAAGAAAAGTTTTATCTTGATATTTGTAAGCAACTGATGAAAAATACGATGGTTGTGGGCTTATCCTTAACATTAAGTAATATAAGTACTCACTTTAAAAACCAAGCCACATGTTGAGAGTTAAGATTAGAATGTAATAGGCATTCCAGTCAAAGTATGTTATGTCATAGGCATCTCTTGCGTCATATTTTTTCATTTTCCTTTCTAGTACAAAATTTTCCTCCAGTTTTCAGTAGCTATTTTTAGGTAAAAAGAACGGAAAAGTAAGGAAAGTAAAGGCATGTTTGGACAGGTTGTTAAACAGTGCCTAGGAATTTAGTTAAACAAGTTTAGCACTCTGGTATGATCCTCCTACGGTGCTATAGATGGGAGTTTTGTTGTGTAGCTCTACTTTTAATTGCAAGGGTGGATCAGCTGATCATTTTTACTTACTGAGGTACGACCCGAATTTTAAGAGGCAACATTCAGATCAACCAAAGATCAACAAGAAGCTCTTTGTCCTTTAAAGCATCAAACACTATCGCCACGAACAGTAGCTGGTGACATTTTTTTTCTTTTATGTGGTAATGAGTCACCTCACATCATGGCTAAAAGCCACTCGAGGATGAGGGTTAATGAGATGGATACACTGACAGGTGGATGATGATAAGTATTGTGAAAGGGAAGAAAAATATAAATGAATGAATAAAATTTGATGACTTAAAAGGAAGGTTTTTGACAAGTGTTTTTTGACATTTTATTTGGAGATGTCCATGTTGTAGTCCTCCGGGAAGCAATCTTGTGGCAAAGTGTTCCACATATTAGAGGTTCTTGGAAAACCCCTCTTTTTATGGAAATTCCGTTTGATGTTACTACACACTTATAACGAGATGAGATTAAATTAATTTATGTTTGCCACAGCAACGATACGTCAATTCAAAACGATAAGGAAAAATTTCCAAATCTAGCTTCTCTTCTACACTTTATACGCTGTTAATTGCGATGTGCTGTGGAAATAATAATGAGCAGTGTCATTTGAAATGATGGAACNACAGTAGCTGGTGACATTTTTTTTCTTTTATGTGGTAATGAGTCACCTCACATCATGGCTAAAAGCCACTCGAGGATGAGGGTTAATGAGATGGATACACTGACAGGTGGATGATGATAAGTATTGTGAAAGGGAAGAAAAATATAAATGAATGAATAAAATTTGATGACTTAAAAGGAAGGTTTTTGACAAGTGTTTTTTGACATTTTATTTGGAGATGTCCATGTTGTAGTCCTCCGGGAAGCAATCTTGTGGCAAAGTGTTCCACATATTAGAGGTTCTTGGAAAACCCCTCTTTTTATGGAAATTCCGTTTGATGTTACTACACACTTATAACGAGATGAGATTAAATTAATTTATGTTTGCCACAGCAACGATACGTCAATTCAAAACAATAAGGAAATAATAATGAGCAGTGTCATTTGAAATGATGGAACATGCGATGAGACCGGTTTTCTTTGCATGATATTCTTTTACTGAGAGGTTTGTTATGCACCAAGAAGAAGATGAAAATAGTGGACATGCAGCGATTATTTATAGACATAATGCTTCCTTTTATTAGAAATGCAAATTTTGTGTGACATGGGTAGAGCTGTGAGAAACCATCGGACCTTGTGTCTGACAGGACTGGGAAAGCTACCGGACACTGCATAACCAGCCGAACATTGCCTGATCTCTGGGTTTTATTCAAAGACCCGTTTCCGCCTATTAGTTAGGAAACTAAATTCAGAAGAAGCTTTCCGAGAGAGGTCAGATCAACAGATGTAGAATAATGGGCCTGTAACAATACGGTATATTTGCATGGTTGTTTGCTCCTGTAGTGGTTTCCGGTGGGTGACCTGGAGGCCCCCCTCTACCTTGTTATATGCCAATTCAGTACGTCTGAAAGAAGATCTTCCTTAATCATTCATTTCTGGGTTGCAAGAAAAGAGAACAGGTTTGGCTCATCGTTTCTTCGTTTTTGGTATAATGTCAATTCGGTTGTACGACTTGTTGGTACTTGCCTGGTAGAGTAGAGCCAGTTGTTATTTGTGACGACAAGATGAGCATTTAATGAACTTGAACAACGAAAGCTGTATGGTCTGTGTATAGGTGAAGTCTTTGCACTCCCTCCACCATTATATGATAAATGTGAAAATAGTAATGGTATTACGGCTGCATTAAGCTATCTTGATGACTTGCATGATTAGTGTGTGGTAGCCAAAATATAATTGGAGTCATCATTACATCAAAAAGGTAAAACTGAAGCAGGTCACACAGGATTTCTTAGGGATTATAAGATTCAGAAAATCTGTTTTAAAATATTAGGTGTTTATTGATCAGATGTAAAAGAAGTAGCTATAAAACTGTAATTGCATTGTGGTGTTGGAACCAATATTTACATCTGACCTATCTGAATACTTGCAGATAGATCAGATGTAGGTAGGAAGGCTAGCTAAAATATCGGTAAATATTGTTGGTAAACAGAAAAACATGTTTAAAATTAAGTGGGTACTTAAAGTAATTTTTGTTGAATTCTGGGCATTTCTTTCGTTAGGTATTTAATAAATTTAATAAATGTAACACGTATGTTCACCGTGCCAAAGCTATTTGTATTTGTATATTCCTATATTAGCAGGTGGCCTTGGAATTGTCTGTCAGCATATTAATTTACACGAGCTTTCACATGTACTTGGGAAAATTTTCAGCTCTCAGGTTAATGGTTGATAACTGAAGAATACAGAACACGAAATCCAGGTTGTTAATTGCTTACGCTGCCCATAATATCGGTTTAAAGAAGAGTGTTTGGATTGAAATATTCTCTTATATTAGTCTACATTTTTTCATTGTAGGTGAACGTAAGTAAAAGCAAAACATTTGCTTATTTAACCATGACCGAAAGTTGTATTCCAGAGTACCTTCTGGAAGACGTAGCTCTTGGCATTCCGTCAGACAGAGATGTATTCGTTTTGTCCTACAGGGGAGAATGCAAAAGTATTTCGGTGCCAGCTCATGTAACTCATATATTCAGGCCAGGTACAACCTGGACAACTGGAAGAAACGAACTCTTTTACTATGTAAAAGGACTCAAAAGACGATACCAATACCATATTTATCTAGACGACGATGTATTCTTATATTACACAGCATATTTGGAAGAATATTCTGCGAAAGTTAATTTAAAGATGGCAACGGATGAGCTTAAAAATAAATTTATTGATACAAAGGAGCACGAGAAAGCGATAAGGGAATTAAGAAATAATTTATCAACATGGCAATTCTTTGAAAAATCAATTTTGGAACACAGTCCTGCATTCGCAGTTGCCAACTTGGGTCATGCTGAAACTAGGTTAATGGCAAAAGAACGTTGGAAAAGTGTATGTCCGCCGAATACGGAGATGCCTTGGGTCACCCCAACATTTTTCATTGATACTAACTTAATAGCATTCCATGAGGAAGCACTACCGATGTTAATGCCCCACTGTAAAATTGGAGACCATATATCGTGGTATTTATCCGCTGTCTATTTAGTTCAGCGAGCAAAGGCACTTTTTTATAGACAGTGCATTGGTATTTGGGGAGTCTCCGTGCTGAATACAAAAGGAAGGCCCTATCCAAGAAATCCATTCCCTGATAATTATCTCGATATTTACTGGAACACTGAAGACGGTAAAAAAATTAGGGATCTCATTGATATACGGGAACGAGACTTCGTTATGTTTTACAGGGACAATGGTAAATGGAAGGATGTATATCTGGGAGACAGGGGAATGTGTACCGAACCACTCAAATTTCCCGTAAGCAAGCACTACAGAGTGAGCCATACTTAAGGAGTTTAAATGGATAAACTTTGAACAGACGTAATTCAGTCTAGTATCTGGTCTCCTTTTTCTAATATATATCTATAAAGTGTTCTTTATTATTTAACCACCAGTTATTCTCAGTTGCTCTCACTTTTTTGCACTTAATAAAGTATTGTGACTTTTGAGGGGTGTGTAGCCCCACTTCGCGATATCATTACACCCCAACCACAGTCCTTGTAAAGTGCCGTTGGTGTTAGGTCCCTCATGCCTGGTTGTTGGTAGCCTATGACTTGTCTTGTAGTTTATACAAGGCTTAACTAAATAGACAATCTTTCTATTCGAACTACATTTTAATACTGAGATGTCAGACAGACGTATAGTTGTCTTGTAACAGAGTTATTGTGTTTACAACTTGACAGATTTATTTGTTAATAAGAAAATCATTAATCGCTGGCTGACCACTATAAGTATTTAGATAAAGATAATTAGGAAGATTAATGATGCACATTGAAGTTTGTCTCGACATAACAAATTAACCTAAATACCAGACAGTGTTCGATTATTGATAGCCCATTTAGTTTCTCTTCTTTTTAGCAGATTTCGTATCTGTCTAACCATTCTAATCGCCTGTTCTTCGGTCTCCACTGAGAGACATTTTGGGACATCGTCTACATAGAAATTTTTTTGTGTAGACTGTCTTAACATAAAGACACTAAGCAAAGTGTTTTTTTAGCCCAGGCCTTACAAAAGTTGCTTATTAGCGATGTATTTTTGTATATTGCCCTACAATCAAATAATTCTTCTCTTATGAGGTATTTGTGGTTGAAAAACTGGATGATAGGACAATACAAAACAGGCCCAGCTGGTCTTTTTAGCATTTCATCCCCCCTATTAACTCTGCTCTCATTTGTTTCCTGGTTCCCACCAATCGTTGATAATGTATATGGTATCTTTCTTATATAACTCTTCTTCAAGTACTCCTCAATAGTTTTTGTATATATATCGTAAAATTCGTTATGCTCCTTTAGACGAAAGCTTAGCTATTCAAGCCTACTTTCTCCAAAAACCTTGTTACTTGGGAGATATGGCTTATCATACTTCCATGGCAAAGCAAGTCAAAATTATTTATCAAACTGACTGGCTGATTTCAACATTATTGCTGGTGCTCTCGTGCACCCCAAGGAAGGCAATGGATTTTTTTCTGCTCAAAACTGTACAAACTGTACATTGTACATCTGGTTCAAAATATGGTCATTCTGTGTTAAGAAATTTACAAGGACAAGGAAGGCTCGTGGGTACTTGTTACATGTCGCTCTAAACTGGATTTACTGCAGGGACACTATTAAGCTCTAAAGTGAGAAAAACATATACTAAAACTTTATCTGAGAAGCTAAAAAATGTAGCCCCTGACCTGGCCCTCGGATAGATTACTTCTTATGCGCAAGCGCATAGACGTTTAGTGAATAGCCTAAGACGACACATCACCGTTTCCATCTGAAAACCACAGCGTTAATTTATGGACCCTAATTAAACAAAACAATGGTAATATCTGTTACATAACAGTACGGTATCTATCACAAACAAGTTAAGAATACAAATGAATTAAATATAACCAACTTTTGCAGGTAAAGCCTCAGGGAGTGACAGATTCTTGTACCTAACACAAATAGACTAGATAGTTTTGCTTCTGGTGTGGCTAGTAGGCTCCGAGCACAGCAGTTCAAATGAATTAAGTCATTGTTATTCTAAAAATACCAGTAAAGGAAAATTTACTTGGCTTGAATTTTCCCCAGTAATATTTTGGTCGTGCAGTCTGGATGCTGAGAATAACTGCATTATTGCAGTTGAAATTCACTGGCTACCTTTACAACTAATTTTTACATATATCAGGTGAATTTATTTAGTGTTATTGTTTTTATTGAGGCTAAACCTTGCATTACATTGTGGCAAACGTCGATCAGCGTTTTTCCAGTTATACGTTATGGAAAATCATGGAAACAACCACGTGAAGTAGGTGTGCTGCTGCCCAGTTTTGGTAACTTGTACTCGCTCTGAAAGATTACAAGGTTGCCCCAACCCCATCTTTCTTGGATAGAGATTTTATAAAAAGTAGCTAGAACTTTCGTCAAATGTATTTTCCAGTGCTCTTCCTTATACACTGGACATTACTTCTAAAGTTCCTGTGAACTCGGTAAATTTTATTACTTCCAACATTGTTTCCTCTGTATATTCCTGGGGTTTCTAAAAGGTGTAGTGGGTGAAAAGATGTTGGTCAAGTGGAATAGCATGACGTAGTTTTTATTGGCGCTTAGGTTTTTATGCTTGCACTTCCATTTTACTACAGCAACTGGTCAATCCTGCAGAATAGACTGTTTATCTATGAACTAGCCCTATGCAATAAACATTAGGTTGGTTTGCATTGAGTGTTATTACAATGCAATTTAATATTTTTGTATATTCATGAAATCCCCTACACTCGTTACCAGGAATTACACCAAAAGAAATGCGGCATAAGGAATTTAGGCGGGAATATTTTAATAGGGAGGAAATTTACCGATACCGAAAAGTATTCAGTGACTTAAAATGTTTTTAGTGATTTAAGCATGTTAAATTTATTGTATTTCAGTAAAGGTTTTAGAGTAGTAAAATGCAGTTTGAAAAACGCAGGTATTTATTAAAGTCTTTTTAAAAGCTGTAAATTAATGTACTACGTTTCGCAAATTAAATTATGAAGTATGTGTATTCGAATCCCTTATAGTTAGTTTTAATTTGTATATTACGACTATGTGTAAAAATTGTAAACGTACGCTCGTCAGAAAGACCTGTCATCAGAAAAAGGTCTGTTGATGCATTTCAGGTACATCAGAAGTCGTTAAATAATTCTTCCTGTGGTACAACATTGTACTTTGACACTGCAAAAAATGTTGTAGGGGCTTTATTTTGCCATCCATAACGGATTCTTTTGGACCATTTTAACTGATACTCCAAGTGCTGTTATGGTTGACTAAGATTATTCCCACCCGTTTTATAAACGTATCTTACTAGTACAGTCAAAGTTTTAAGTGAATTCTGCTTGTTACAAAAAGGTTAAAATAGTTATAATAAGTAATTCATTAGTAGTATTATAGTATTGGGCAAAGTAAAGAGCACTCGAGGAGTTAATGGTGATGGTTGGAACTGTTTTACTTTTAGCAATGCTTGTATACTTGTTTTGTTGAGTAACAGTTCATACTTATGGCGTTATTAATATTACCTTGTTCTTTTATTTTATTGCATCCCATCTTATGAGAATATTTTAGTCCTAAAGGGAATGTGGCCCAACAAGGACACTCCGAGATTGGGTATCTTTTCCCAAACTTGCCGCAGAAAGTAGCCTACCCCTGCACCTGATATTCTCTTTTCAGTGTTTTACCTTCAAATGACAAGAGAGGGTATAAAAATCTATCAAGTGTTTTATGTTGTTTTATCAACCGAGAAACTATTTATGTTATCCCCTGACTAATTTTACTCAAAATCATTTTTAAGTAAGAGCTACCTTATTTGTTCTGGATGTGACAAACAAATAAACTGCTATGATAAGACTAGGCATATTTTTGTTCTGCAAAATACTGTTTTAGTTTTTGGTTAAACAGTAGCAAGGACTCTATAACACCAGTAAAGGTTTTACTCAGGTTTCCTTTTAGACAGTGGAAATTTACATGAATAACAGATGTGTTAGTCAGAAAATCGTACCCTAAATAACATTTCATAGCATTCTAAATAAAACTGAAAATGAGACAGACCTGCTACTTTTTGTAGAACTTAATATGACAAATATGACAAAAGGTATTTATAACAAGTGTCAAATTTTAGAATTCCCGTCACCACCAAATAAACAATTATGGTAGCTTTATTGATTTAAAATTATATTAACCTAAACTGCAAGGTACAAACAAGCTTAATTTTGAGTAAATCGAAGATCCACTGAACAGAATACTGTATATGGCAAAGTTCAGATAACACAATGCTGGAGAAAGAAGACGATAACATTGGTTCATGCAGACATAGTAGTTCAGGGAAATGCATTGCTGAAACCATGTTTCAAAACGGAGGCTTCACAAAACTTTTGATTCTGATGAAAATTTGCGTGAAACAGAGTACCTCATGGTTAATGCAAGTGAAACAGAAAATAATAATTCGATTTCCATAAAATTGCGTTGACTACCTCAAAATAAACGAGCCTTCTTTTCCTACCATTCGCTATTAGTGACAGTAACAGTTTTATTGTCACTAATAGGGATGGTGTCTCGATAAAAACACCGGTGGTTGTGTAACCTCATTACCACAATTCTGTTGTGAGTGAAAATGTCAAATATGAATTTATCACACAACGGCGTAAATGAGGCAGGAACCAAAGGTAAAGATCCCTCGCCCGGCGGGTGTGCCATTGGTGATCAGGGAGGGCCAGGTCACAATCCTGATACTGCTGCAATACTCTGAAGGAGAGGAGAAAATGCTGACTGGAGTGATGTAAATGAACTGTTATGGGATGTTACATTCAGAGTGAACGAGGAATTGGTAGATTCATGGACAGAATAAGGGAACTATGGTTACAAAAAAGGACTGTCTGAAGGGACTAAGCAGCGTCTTGGCGATCAAGTACGGCAAATTAAGAAGAAAGGTTGGTTAACTGATGTGGAGATCAAAGAATTAAATGAAAGTTTCATGGACTGGATGCTTTGAATGACAGATGTGATCACGGAAATAATATTGAAAAAAAAGAAGGGAGCATCCCAGAGTGTTAGAATAGGTGTAAGGATGAGGGGAAAAAATCATATGCTAGAAGAAATAGAACCAGTGGAGAAAGTGGATGGACGACTTACAGATGAGGAAATTTAAATCACAGAAAAACTTCATAACATTTTATAATCCAATAAAAGAGAAACATTGACACCCATCAGGAAAATAAAAAAATATTAGCGGCTAAATAACTTTACAGGCGTGCATGTTAGAATCACAATACAACTAAAGACATGCCCAGAGCCGGGAGAGACTCCACAATGGATGACAAAAGGGAAAACCGTCTTGTTATTGAAAGACATCAAGAAAGGTAAGGCAGTGAGTAATTGCAGGCCAATAACATGTTTGCCACTGATGTGGAAGCTATGACTAGCATGATAGCTGAAAAAAATGTATACCCACTTGATGGAAAATGGAATTCTCCCAGAGTAGCAAAAAGGCTACAGCTAAGATTCGATAAGAACAAATGACTTACTGTACATAGATAAACAAATTCTCCGAGAAGTTAAAAGACGAAAGAAGCCTCGCAACAGCAAGGGTAGATTATAAAGAGGCTTATGACAATGTTCTTTACTCTTGGATCCAAGAATGCCTGCGTATATTTGGAATAGCTGATGATGTAGTCGGTCTATTAGATTAAGAGCATTAAATCCTGGGGAAACCGAACTAACATCTGGAAATGAAGTACTGGGTGAAGTTGAAATTTAGAGAGTGATCTTCCAAGGTGACACACTATCACCACAGTTGTTTGTATTAGCCATAATTTCGTTGACGGACCCTAGTTCTAAGAAAAGCTAATGCCTACTACGAGTTTGCAAGTGGAAAAAGACTAAATCATCAGTTGTTTATGGAGGATCTAAAATTGTTTGCTGGAGGTGAGAAACGACTAAACTCTTTACTTCAGACAGTTCGGGTTGTAAATGAAGATGTTTGAATAAAATTCGGGATTGAAAAATGTGCCGTGTTAGTTTTGAAACGAGGGAAAATCACAGTCAGATGGGATTGTGTAGATGACACAGACATCATAGCAATGAATGAAGGAAATAACTATTAGTACCTGAACATAACGGAAGCGGAACAGGTCTTACGCAAAGAAATCAAAGGAAAAGTGAAGAAGGAGTATTTTAAACGGACAAAGAAAGTTCTTAAATCAAAACTGACTGGTGGAAACAAGCATCACTGCAATTAATACATGGGCAGTGCCATTAGTTATAAATACAGATTTTTCTGTACCGGGCAAAATAAGCATTAGGAACCATAGACAAACAAGAATGATGATGACCATCTTCAGAACCCTTCATTCGAGAGACAGTGTAGATAGGCTTTGCCTACGCAAAAAGGAAGGACGTAGAGAGCTTAATTCGATAAAAGATTGAACATCGCAGGACTGAGTTTTAAGGAATATGTAATGAAAAGTGAAAAGAAATTGATATCTGCAGCCAGAGGAAATGTAATGGAAGAGGTAGAAAGTGGTTTAGCTTACGAGAAAACCCGAAAGGAAGAGAGAGAAAAAAGTTTCTGGAAAATAGAACTTTACGGACAGCATGTTAGACAAGCGAAAAAAGTAAGAGCAAAAGAGTCGTCGACGTGGCAACAGAAGGGATGATTAAGGAAAGAAACTGAAAAAATGCTATAAAAGCGAGAATAGATAAAAGCAGGAAAGATGTGAAATACAGGATGCTTGGTGAAAATGATAAAACAATCCACCGCATTGTAAGCCAATGTAGTAATCTTGCACAAAAAGAATGCAAACGCCGACATGACTATGTAGCCAGAGCAACTTTATTGGGAAATCTTACGACAGCGAGGATTTGGAATTAATGACAAGTGATGCCAACATCAGCCTGATAGCGTTGATGAAAATAAACACTTCAAAGTATTGTAGGATGTTGATCAGTCGGATCTCGAAATTCATGCGAGAAGGTCAACTATTATAATAGTGAACAAAAACCCAAACGAAACAAAACGGTCTTAATAGATCTAGTCATAACAGTTGATGTGAATATAAGAAAATGGGGACAGGAAGAAATCATAAATTACCAAGATCTCGCCAGAGAAATGAAAAAGGAATGGAATGTTTTAACCAAGGTCAACCCAATAGTCAATGGTGCCTTTAGTAATGTAATGGGTAGACATAAACAGTTGCTAAAGGAAATAGGTGTAGCAGCAAGAACTGGGTTAATCCAAAAGTCAACTCTACCAGGCAAGGCGAGAATCATCCGACAGGTTCTTGATATCTTTGAAAACTAGATGTGACCCGATTTCTTGGACATTGATTCCAAATGTTATTTTATTTGTGTGTACCATGCCCAATAATAATGGAAACTTTATTTTTCATGCAAACATGTACAATTACAAAACTCACTAATCAGGTAGTTTACATTGGCTTGCCTATTTAACAAAATTAAATATTTTACTAAAAATTATTAAAACAGTAATAGTTCAGTGTTTGTCCTTGGTTGGTCTTTACGACAGAATTTGTAGTGTGTATTTCAAATGATTATATTTGAAAGTTTGATGGAAAGAAAACACTCTTGTTTGTTGTCGATGTTTAAAGTGTTTCACATTTCAAACAAGATTAACCGAATGTACCCAAAGAGCTAATGGAAAGATTTACGAAGTTGAAATGTAAATCCCGAATCAACGAACGATATTTTTCATATTTGCACGTAGTAGTTTTGTATTTGTAGTAGCAGTAGTAGTAGTAGTAGTAGTAGTAGTAGTAGTAGTAGTAGTAGTAGTAGTAGTAATAGTAGTAGTAGCAGCAGTAGTAGTAGTAGTAGTAGTAAAAAATAATAATAATAATACCAATAATAGTACTAATAATACTAATATTTTTTTAATTTGATGATACTATTAATACCAGTTATTTTTTCAATTTCGTTTTCTATTTTATCTCACTCTTGTGGCTACAGTACATGAGCCTGCATTCATCTTTCCTGGCTTCTTGCTGGGCGCTGAATGTGGGTTTTCACCTATCCATCACTAGATGGTGTGTAACCACTCGGTAATAACATTACTACTAATAATATACGACTCGGTCTAATCCCTCCTATGCGAATAATCTGCAAGGTAATCAGAACCAGAATATTCCTAACCCTGAACCTGCAGTGAAGCCTACGAAATCAAAAGAAACTAGAGTTGGATGGTCTACAGAGGATTATAACAATGTTCTAAGAGAATTTTACATTGCTCAAAAGAATCTTGTGAGAAACGTGACTGAGCAAACCTACTAAAAATCGAGAAAAATAGTAGGAAAAGAAATAATGCAAAACATCGATGCTAATAAACTTGATATGTACGTCGAGATATTTTTAGAAATAAGCGGCTGAATGTTGCGCAAATTGATCTAATACGGGATAAAATTCGAAATGAAACTACTGTAGAATCTGAGGTTGATATTGAACATGAAAATCGGGAGTCTATGGTTGAACTAGTAAATTTGACACCTGCATTGATTGAGAATAGAATAAGTGAAGCGAGAGAAGGAACTAATGAATAAATAGTTAAAAATGTGTACATGTTTGTGGTTGTTGATGATTTTTTTTGAAAAAAATAAAGAAAAGATAAAGGCTGCCCGTGAGGACATAATACGTGAACTTGCAATGGCTGAAGAGACTGAGATGGAAAAGAGGGACACACTGCCTAAGCTAACATTCTGTTCAAAAACAAACCTTACTGTTAAGCTTTATAACATTTGTCTAAGCGAGATAGTTAATGAAACCCAGAAGGATTTAACCTCCATCAACAATGTAATATATTCAACAGCAAAAGCTGACACCAAAAAGCTAGGGACTAAAATAAAAAAGAACATACCGAAACAGGTTAATAAGGAACCAAAATGGAAAATGAAAATAAAGAAGGAAATTGAGTCTTTGTGGGCAGAGATTTCAATTCTTGATGAATTAACGAAAGGAACAGACATGACAACTAGGAAAAGCAGGAAAGTTAAAAAGAAATACAATATTATTGATAAAGTCTCTCTAGATACGACCAAAGAAGTCTTAAAACAAAAAATACAAGTGAAAGCGCAGCGATTGAGAAGATTTGTTAAACGAAATAAGTTCTGTAGACATAATAAGATCTTCAAAACTGATGCTATAAAGTTCTACAGGGAAATTGGAAAGAGTAAGATTGAAGTAAAGGATCCACCTGAGAACAAGGACTTGGAGGAGTTTTAGAATGGCATCTGGGTTAAAGAAAAAAACTACAACCAGGAAGCTACTTGGATAGGCAGAGAGGAGGAAAGGATGGGTAAGGTCAAAGAAAAACAGTGGAAACCTATTACGATCGAGGAATTGCGCCTTGCCCTAGCGAAATCACAGAAGTGGTAATCCCTGGATTAGATAAGATTCCAAATTTCTGGCTGAATTTTCTAAGTGAAATACATAAACACCTAATCTTTAAGTGAAGTCGTCACTAAAACAGAAGCTTTACCGGATTGGTTAACACAAGGCAACACATATCTTCTCCAGAAATCAGTCGATACTGAGAACCCGAAAAACTATCACCCTATTACATGCTTGAACACAACCTTTAAGATTTTAACATCAGTAATAAGTGACAGAATGTATAATTTCCTTGAGCAAAACTTGATTCTTCTTCAGGAACAGAAAACCTGCAAAGGGAAGTCATATGGATGCAAGGATCAGGATCTTCTAATCCACAAAGTGATTCTAGATAACTGCAGGTGAAAGAGTAAGAACTTAAGCACACCATAGATTGATTATCGTAAAGCTTTTGACAGTGTTCCGCATGACTGGATTATTAAAGCTTAGAAATGTACAAGGTCTCATCAACAATTACAAATTTTTAAAAGAAAATATGTCAGAGTGGAACATCTCTCTTTTCCTCAGCCACGCTGGGACTACTACATCTAAATCTATTAAAATCACAAGTGGTATCTTCTAAGGAGACTCTCTTTCCCCGCTTCTCCTCTGCATATCGCTTATCACCCTGTCAAGCGAACTTAACAACGCCAACTTAAGTTACACGATTTATGACAAGCAGATTAACCACCTTTTCTATTTGGATGACTTGAAACTTTTCGCAAAAGTGATCAACAACTAGAAGGATTGCTAATTACCGTTAGACAGTTCAGTAATGATATTTGTATGGAATTTGGCCTCAATAAATGCGCTAAAGCTACATTCTCACGAGGAAAACTAACGAAAACCTCATCCATAGATCTTGACCCTGGCATGACTATTAGAAAACTGGATCCAGAGGAAATGTACAAATACTTTAGAGTAAATGAAGGCGACAGGATTAACCATGCTTGAATGAAGGAAAAAATCCATAAGGAATACTACCGAAGAGTTAGGTTAGTGTCTAAAACCGGGCTTAACTCAAAAAACAGAATTGAGGCAATTAACACCCTTGCTGTACCAATTGTACAATACAGCTACAACATAATGAACTGGAACCCTCCTGACATTAAACGTATGGACCGTAAAACTAGAAATCTATTCACGTCAAGTGGTATGCTTCACCCCCAAGCAGATGTTGATCGTCTCTATTTGCATAGATGCGAAGGGGACATGAACTCACGCAACTTAAAATGTCTTATAAAACCACGACAATTGGAATGAA
This sequence comes from Morbakka virulenta, assembly GCA_003991215.1. Lineage (NCBI taxonomy): Eukaryota > Metazoa > Cnidaria > Cubozoa > Carybdeida > Carukiidae > Morbakka > Morbakka virulenta. Next base: position 409,877 of record RDPX01000466.1, on the reverse strand, counting down.
ACAATATCTTGAATCAAAAGATGATTGGATGTTAAAACTTGTAAGCAGGCACGAAAAGAGTAAAAAACTGGACTCGGTTTACAAAGAATCCCAAAAATTTGAAAACAAATTAGGTGTAGAAATAACCAAAGAACATGAAGATGGACGTGAAACCACAGAAACTGCGAGGAAAGTTAAAATGAATGCTGAAAGGAAAGGACAGAAACAGCTTGCCGATCATTGGAGCCAGAAAGCTCTACATGGACAGTATGCTCTCCGAAGCCAAGACGCTGACGTAGATCAATATGCAACCCATCAGTGGCTGAGGAGTGCAGGACTTAAGGCAGAGACAGAAGGCTTCATCATCGCAGCACAGCACCAAAACTTGTTTACCCGAAATTACCAGACAAACATACTGAAGAATGGAGCTGACCCCAAGTGCTGGTTCTGTGACCAGCACACGGAAACAATAGACCACCTTGTGTCTGGATGCCCTGTACTTGCTCCAAATGAATATGTCAAACGCCACGACCGTATTGGGCAGTATCTTCACTGGGGTATATGCAAATATTTTAGTATTGAAACCAACGCCAGCTGGTATGAACACCATCCACTACCAGTCACGGAAGTAGAAAATGCCACTATTCTATGGGATTTTCCGATCAACACTGACCGGACGATTCAAGCCAACCATCCTGACATCGTAATTAAAGATAGGAAAAACAAAATGTGTACATTAATTGACATGAGTGTGCCAAGTGATAAAAACATTTTAGTTAAGGAATTCGAAAAATTGAGCAAGTATAAAGACCTAGAAATTGAAATTCAAAAAATCTGGAACATCAGCGCTAGAACAGTTCCGGTCATTGTTGGAGCACTAGGGATGATTAAGAAGGGGACTCAAAAACATATAGAGAAAATACCTGGAAAGCATAGAGTACAAGACCTCCAGAAAATTGTCCTCACAGGCACTGCTCAAATTCTTCGAAAAGCATTGTCAATTTGATACTGCAAAAGTCATAAACATTTCTGGGTTTGTTTTTTGTTTTTTTTCATACAGCCTTTTTACAAATTTTTTATACTTTCCATAGTTTGCAGTAATATGACAATCATCTTTTAATTTTCGTGCCAATGATGTTTTTACTTCCTTGTCATAATTATTTTATACTCTTTGTAATATGTCAATCGTCCCACATGTTCATGTCATGTCCCATACCAACCTTTATCTGCCCCAGATCACTGGGGTGACCCGGTAGGTAATTGTACTGAAACGCATACGTAAAGAAACGCTTCATAACAATAACAATAATAATAATAATAATAATAATAATAATAATAATAATAATAATAAAAATAAAATCAACATCTACGAAATCAACATGGTAAAATGGTAAAATCAACATCCAAGAAATCCAGAAGATAGTCCTCCTTGGAACAGCACACATACTATCGTGCTATCACGATAGTATGTGTGCTAGTATGTGTGCTGTGCACACGTACACACGTGCTATCAATAAAGTAGAAAGCAACAGTTACCCTCTTGCGCCTAAGGACCATCGTTTGGACCCGGCTCTAAAGGACGTGGTGGGGTATGCAGAAAGTAAAATAACATAACAGTAATAATAATAATATCTGCGAGCCGTAGAAATACCAGATTGGTGTCTGGCGCGGGAATAGGGCTGCCACAGGGGAATCGTGTAGCTTTCTTAAGCCGTGGTGAAGGCAATATGATAGAATTTGTATTGAAATAAGCATACCAAGGAAGGAAAACCTTGAAGCATCTCATGTCCAAAAATGATGCAAAATAATTATGAACCAGATAACGGCGTTAGCTGGACTGGAGGTAATGCTGAAGGTGTTGCGCCCGGCAGTAGGGGGTAAAGAATCAGGCTCCCCTCGGTCGTCATCCAGCTAATGGCCAACCATTAACATATTGACGAGGTTTACAGAGGTAGTGATCTTAAACCCTGAGCTTGACCGGCCTAATCTACTTTATGTAGATAATCGAAAAGTTCAAGCTGAGGATTGAAGGAGACATCAAGATCCTCAAAAAACACCTAAGCAGGATTGAGAGCTGGTATAGAGGAATGTGGGTCAATGTGAAGGAAAGGGAAGGAAGTATAAGATCAAGGACAAGAGATTTAGGGTGGTAATGGAAGAGATTAAACAGAGGATATCCAGTAAGGCAGTGAAAGTTAAAAGGTACACTGAGCTTATTGCCCAGTATGAGCAGAATAGTCTCATTAACACCACCCAGAGGCAGTTTTTCAGAAACCTAGAAGACCATATCTAGAATAATGGATCGCCCTATCCCGGAGAAGCTACCCAATTCTAGACTGATTTTTGGGGTGAATCAATTACTCACAACCAAAACGCTGAGTGGCTGAAAAATGTTAAACAGCAGCTGCATGACATCTCTTGTCAGGAAAACTTTGAGGTGGTTGAAGAAGGTGTTCAACACAAGTTGACAGGATTACCGAACTGGAAAGCACCAGGCCCAGATGGTACTCAGGGTTTTTGGTTGAAAAGGTTCAGGTCACTGCTGAGTCGAATAGACAAAGATCTAAATGACTGCCTCTCGAAAGGCAATGGACAGTCATGGATGGTGGAAGGTAGAACAACTTTGATAATTAAAGATGTAGCCAAGGGCCCTGAAGTAGAGAGCTGCAGGCCAATAGCATGCCCAAACCGTTTGTGGGAAGTTTTCACTGGAGTACTTGCTAACAAGACATATGAACACTTGGAACAACACAAGTTGTTTCCAGTGGACCAAACGGGTTGTCGCAGGACTATACTTGACTGGGGGCAAGGCGGCCCTCAGGAGATAGGCCGACAGACGCGAAAACTTCTACACAAATGTAAGGTGCATCATCCCAAGTCGAACTTAGACCGCCTTTACACAAAGAGAAAGCATGGCGGGAGAGGTCTGGATTACTACCTGGTGAACAGCGAGGAAGATCTTCTGCGGCATGTGAATTCGGCACTTAAACTACAACAAGGTGCTACTGAAGGTAAGCTGGAATACAAATCGAGGATAGAGGAAGAACGGATAAGGCACTGGAAAGCAATGGATATGCATGGCAAGTTTGAAAGGGCACACAGAACAGGTAAAAAAACAACATTTGGTTATGGTTGTCACGGAGAAAGTTCAAGAGAGAGACGGAGAGCTTGTTCATTGCCGCACAAGAACAGGCATTGGCACTGTGAAAAAGAAACACTATAGAACTGTTAAGAGTAACTTATGCCGAATGTGTGGCCGACACTCAGAGGGAATTATACACATTGTCAGTGAATGCACGCCGCTTGCTCACCTCGAATACAAAAGGCGACATCACAAAGTGTGCTTGAACCTTCACTGGAACCTTTGTCGGAAGTATGGAATCCAGGTGGCAGATCAATAGTATAATCATGTACCGGAAGCAGTCATTGATAAGTTAAAAATTCTCTGGGGTTTTGAAATACAGACCGACATTCGACTTGAACATAATAAACCAGATATTACGGTCCTCTTGAAAGATACCAGGGAATGTCTGATTATAATTATTGATGTCGCTTGTCCAGGTGACCACAGGGTGATACAAAATAATGCAAAAAGTTCCTAAGAAACTCTGGCCTGAAAATTGAAATCCAACGTATGTGGAATGTTAAAGTAACTGTCATCCCAATCATAATTGGAGCTCTGGGAAGTACTCGACCCAGATTGAAAGGATTTCTGGAGCAACTGAACACAGAGCATGATATTGTTGCTCTCCAAAAATCTGCCTTCCTGGGAACTGCACACATTTTGCGAAAAGCCTTCAGTATCTAAAATGCCTTCAGTGTTTTAAGTCCAATGAAGGTCCTGATGCTGAGGATGACAATACCGGAAGTTAATACCCATACTGTGCAAATAATAATAATAATAATAATAATAATAATAATGCAGAAAATACTCTATTACGTCTGGAAAGAGTATTTTTAAATTGTCCTGGGTATTCACATTAAACTTCATCCGGTTGTGGACTTTCGACGTGGGTGAATGAGGTTACCCTTTGCCACAACTACCCCCAGGACATAAATCATGCCCATCCTCACATATGAAAGCAACACCTGGACCATTTCTAAAACAATGCAATCTCGACTCGAAGCAGCAGAAATGTGGTTCCATAGACAAATGCTGAAAATATCCTACGTCGAACACGCCACCAATCAGAAAGTACTAGAAAGAGCAGCTAAGTAACGTACATTGATCAACAACATAAGGAAGAGTCGAATGCAGTTCCTTGGACATATAGTACGCAAAGAGGTTATAGAGAACCTTGCCCTGACCGGTACCATCAATGGAAAGAAAGACCGAGACAGACAAAGGTTAAATTTCCTAAGTAGCATGAGTGAATGGACCAACACCAATGCTGTGGAACTCCTACGCTGCCCGAGAAACCGAAAGCTATGACAGATTCGACCGCTGACGTCTGCTCAAGACCTGGCACCTGATGACGACGACCCCTAGGTCACCCTTAAGCAAGATGTAGTACCTGTCAGCTCTCCCCAAGACCTCGAAATACCGAGTTGGCATCCGGCGGGGGCTAGTCTGTCTCATGGGTAATGGGGACTTTTCAGCTTTGGTCGGAAACTCCACTAGAAATGGTATCTCAATAAAAATACTGGTGGTGGCGCAACCTTAAATCCGCTACCCTCATAATAAGTGATGATTAATAATTAAAACATTGCAAATAACGGCGTAAATAGGGCTGGAACATATGTTGAAGGCTCCTCGCCCGGTAGATGTTCTGTGGAGCAGCAGCCCAGACCCCGTCGTAATTCTACCACTGCTAACGCTAAAGTGGAATGGAAGAAAGAAAGCAACAAAATTACTATGGAATGTTATTTACGAAGTGAGCAGAAGAAAAGAGGATTCGGGAAGAGAATTTTTAAAATCTGGAATGAAATTGGTATGTTCAACTGAACAACAACTTGCTGGCCAAGTTTTGTTTATCAGAAATGGAAAATATCTTACGGAATTAGAAATCGAGGAGATAAGGAGGAAGATCAATGAGCCTACTCAAATAGAGTCAGACGAGGAACAAACAGATAATCTTATCGACCCAATAAATAATTCAGGTGCAATACAGAGCATCGATGATAGAGAAAACAGGCAAGCAAATCTAGAGACAGACCTTGACACTGAGGGCCTCAGCGATGAACGAGGAAAAACCGAGACAACCAGAAAATCTGCAACCAGTTAACCTAAGGACAATGGATAAAAAAAAGTTAGGGAAAAGACAGCCAACGGAACAAGGTAATTGATAGAATACCATATAAAAACATAGGAGACACAAATATGTTGATACTGGCTGGAGCAGACGTAGTTGCTGAATTGTTAGGGAAGCAAAAGAAAAAGCAAGTGGAGAAGCAAAGCCAACCTTGGTGGAATAGACGGATTTCATCAAAGATAGAGGAACTTAGAAAGGACTTAACTAAGTTGGAACAATAGAAGAGTGGCAATTTGAAGAATGATTATGTGAGGAGAAAAGGAATAAAGTGAGTTGAGGAGCTGAAGAAAAGAGTGAAATCGAAAGCCACCAAGATTAGAAAATATGAAGAGATAAGTAACCAGTACATCCAGAACTGTTTATTCAATAACAACCAGAAACGGTTGTTTGAAATGCTAGATGGGAACGGACAGCAGAATAATGCAAAGCCTGATGCAGAGCACAGTAAGAAATTCTGGGAGGAAATATGGGACAAAGAAGTTACACACAATGAGAAGGCAGAGTGGATTAACACTATTAATAGTCATACCAGAAATGTCCCAGCACAGGCTGATATTACAATCACAAGAGAAAATATACAGAAACAACTAAAGAAAATGGTGAAATGGAAAGCAAGTATACCTGATAATGTTCACGGATACTGGTTACGAGGTTTCAGTAATCTTCATGAAACCATAACATTACAGTTGGATGATTGTCTTAAAACAGGGGAGGTGCCATTGTGGATGACAAAAGGGAGGGCTTACTTGAGTCAAAAAGATCCTTCAAAAGGGAACATTTTAATGAATTATCACCCATTTGCATGCTTGCCCCTCATGTGGAAATTGTGGACTGGAATATTAGGAGATGAAATATATGAACACCTAGAGGAAAGGAACTTATTTCCGGACGAAGAGAAAGGGTGTCGTAGAAGTAGCCGGGGGACAAAAGAGCAATTAATGATTGAAAGATGGTATTACGACACTACAAACGAAGGATTACAAACCTATGTGTCGCATAGATTGATTACAAAAAGGCATACGATTTGGTTTAATTTCATGGATCATGCGCTTTTCTTTTTCAAGATTGCACACAATGTCAAGGCACTTCTTGAGAAGACAATGAAACATTGGAGAGTAGAGATGGAGAAAAGTTAGCAGAGGTGAATGTGAGAAGAGGAATTTTTCAAGGAGACAGTCTTTCGCCCATCTTGTTCGTCATAGCGCTCACCCCCTTGTCCATAATATTAAACAAATCAAAGAAAGGCTATTTACTAGGAGACCAAAGAGGGAAATTGAGTCATGTGGTTTTATGGACGATTAAAACTTATACGCGTAGGATTAATACAGTTGGATTCATCGATGCAAACTGTACATATATTCAGTAACGATATAGGGATGGAGTTTGTGATTCAAAAATGTCCTATGGTAGAACTGAAGCGAGGTAAAATGATCCAGAGTAATGGAATATATCTACCTGAGGGTCAAAAATATAAATCACTCGAGGCAGGAGAAGGATAAAGGTACTTGGGAATTCTAGAAAGTGACAAAGTAAAGAGTGTAGTAATGAAGGACATATTGAGAAAAGAATATTTTTATAAGGTAAAGAAGATTTTAAGATCTAGTCTGAATGCAGGGAACACAATTCAGGAAATTAACTCCACAGCTGTATCTCTGAAAAGATATGGAGCAGGCGCAATACAATGGACGAAAGAGGACACGAGACAGATAGACAACAAAACCAGAAAACTACTTACCATGCACAGAAGTATGCATCCGCAATCAGACGTTGATCGGCTTTATTGGAAAAGAACTGAAGGAGGAAGGGGTTTTGCAAAGCATTGAAGAAGTTATCGAGATAGAGAAAGCGAGTCTGGGATTTTATTTACACCAAGCAGAGGAATTTATGTTGAAGGATATAGTGCAAGGAGCACTCTTTAGAGACTCTACAGATCCAATTAATACAAAGCGGGAATTAGTCGACAAACACCAATTACAGTTTGAGGAAAAGAAACTACATTCTGTGTTCTTCAGGGAGACCATGGGTGTTGGAGATGAAAAAGATACTTGGTTATGGTTAAAGAAAGGAGTGCTGAAAAAGGAAACTGAGGAATTAATATTAGCAGCTCATGAACAAGCATTAAGACTCAACTGGTTAAAAAGGATGATAGACAAAGAAAAAAATGTTCACCCAGATGCCGAATGTGTGATAGAGAATATGAGACAGTATCACATATTGTTTCCAAATGTACACAATTGGCTCAGAACGAGTACAAAAAATGCGTCATGACAAAACTGCTGCTATTATTCACTGGAATTTTTGCAAAAAATTGGCTTCAGTTGCTGTAGGAAAAGCTATAAACCTTTTGTAGAAAAGGATACAAGGATTTTAGAAAACGAGGATGCTAAAATTCTATTGGACTTCTCAACACAGACGGAAAAAAAGATAGAGCAATACAACCCAGATGTTGTTTTACTGGACAAAAGCAAGAAAGTCTGTTTTGTCCTGGATGTAGCATGTCCATTTGATAAGAGAGCCATAAAAAAGGAAAAAGAAAAAATTGAATTTTATACCTACCTGAAATACGAAATTCTGAAATGCTGGAAACAAGAAGCTGAAAAAGTTGCCATTCTGCCCATTATCATTGGGGCTTTAGACACAGGTACAGGGAATGTAAGGAGAAATCTTGAAAAGTTAGGAATAAATCTGATTGTGGATGTATTACAGAAAACCTATTTGCTTAGAACGCCTCCCATACTTCGGAAAGTCCTTGAAATACAATGAATTGGGGATAAAAACGAAAACGAAGACAGAGAAGAGAAGAGTGAATTGATATGGACAAAAAGAAGACAGCTTGTTATCTTAGGCCACGAGAGATGGCTTGATGAAAAGACTGAACAATCCGGTGATAACATCAAACACCGTGTGAAAATTACAGTAATAATAATAATAATAATAATAATGGAAACTTTTTATTTTTTCATCTGAACATATACAATTACAAACCTCACTAATCAAGGTAGTTTGCATTGGCTTGCCTATTTAACAAAATCAAAATTAAATATTTTACTAACAAAATCAAAATTAAATATTTTACTAACAAAATCAATAAAGCGACAATAGTTCAGGGCTGGTCCATGGTTTATTTCTACGACAGAATATGTAGTATGTGGTGCGAATGATTATGTTGGAAAGTTTGGTTGAAAGAAAGCGCTCGTATTTGTTGTCGATGTTCAAAGCGTTGCACATTTTACTGAAGGTAATACAAGATTTACCGAATATACCTAAAGAGCTCATGGAGAGATTTACGAAACTAACTTTCGAAAAGCTGGATTGTAAATCACGAATTAAAGAACGATATTTTTCGTATTTGCGAGAAGAATTTTTATCCAGGTTTGTTTCATAGCCCAC
>RDPX01000466.1:374104-385473 GCA_003991215.1 Morbakka virulenta | reverse complement strand
GGGGGTGTGTGGGTGTGGGGGGGAGAGAGAGAGAGAGTGAGAGAGAGAGAGAGAGAGAGAGAGAGAGAGAGAGAGAGAGAGAGAGAGAGAGAGAGAGAGAGAGAGAGGTAAATTTAACAGCGTGATAATTTCTTGAAAAACGCAGTTAGCACAAATAGCGATTTAAAATGAGCAGTTGCTTTACAAATGCAGTCATACACATTTTGTTTGCTCTCAGGATTTGTACTCAAAGCAAGGTACAGGTTTGCATACAAATAATACTGGAGAACATTCAAGTGTCACATGTGAAGAAAGTTGAAAAGTAGCTGTAATAAAAGACATACTCCAGGAAAGTAGAGAGCAAGAGGAGTAGAGGAAGGAAGAAGTTGCGGTGGAGGGACGTCATCAAGATGGAAATGGAGGAAGTTCAAGCAATGACGGAGGACGCCACGTACCGGGGAAAGAGGAGAAGAATAAGCCGAGCGGCCGACCTAACCTGACCCGTTGGAAAAGGCTGAAAGGAGAAGAAGAAAACATGTGAAGAAAGTTGTCTGCACTTTCATCACATGACACTGACAAACTATCTCAACAAAGAAACTGGGAACAAGCACCATTCAGTAAAATTGTTCCTGTGTTAATTTGTTCCTTGAAAGTTTTATCACTCAGAAAAATAGAAGTTATCACAGCCAACATAACTATTTATTCAGTATCTCCCACCTCACAATAGGCAGAACACCGCAAAGTTAAATAAACCAATTATTACATTATCAAACAAAGAACACCTTACTTGAACCTTCCACACATGGAAAAAACAACTTGTCAGTTAAGAAAGTGTCACTTTTGAAAGCAGCACTGAAACAAAACGTTTCTTTCAAAACATTAATACGGAAGTAAAACTTCTGCTCATGTAAGATCTCATCCCCGATGAACTCCTCATCATCACCATGTGTTGTGCAATCTTGAGTCGGCGATCAGGGTTCTTTACTCTACTCTCTCATGGTCCTTATTGTCTGCCTGTTTCTCTCTTTTCCCAGCAACTTTGAAGTATCATCCATCATTTTCTACCTTTGTCTTCCACGAGCTCTTTTGCCTTTTATTTTTCCTGTTGTTGCCACGTTCTCAAGGTTATTTTGCTTGACATTTCCTTATCTCTTTTAGCAATGAGCGTGTAGTCTCTACCATACCTGGAACCTCCTCATTTGTCTTCCTTTCCGTCCATGGTATTTTCATCATTCTTCGAAGGAACCACATTTCTGTTACCTCAAGTTGCTTCTTCATTTTATTTGTTAACGTCCATGTCTCACATGCGTACAACAATATAGGCTTTATATAACATTGTAATAGCCTCGGTTTCAGTATCTAGGATAAGGTTTTGTTGGTAAGTACGTGTTTCATCTTTTGGAAGGCAGTTTTTGCTTGACCGATATTGGCAGATATTTAAACTTTTGCACCTGTTGAAGTCTTTTCCCATTTACATTTATGTAAGATGTTGGTTTTATTTTCTTTCTTGAGGTCACCATTGTTTCAGTTTTCTTTTCATTCAAACTTAGTCCCATTTTCTCACTTCTAACTAAATCTTGTCAACTAGATCATGCGGACCATATAGATTTTTCACATTCAGCTATGAAAGTGGTATCGTCAGCGTACCGTATGTTGTTTAGGACTTCTCCAAGGCATGTTTTGGATAGTTCTCATTATATTCTCACTATTGATAGAAAAAACTTAGGTGATAGTACACATCCTTGCCTTATGCCTCGTTTTATATGCTGATATTCTCCTATATCTTGCCCCATCCTTACTGCTGCTGTTTGTTTCCAGTATATATTCTTGATTATTCTTTGGTCTTTGCTGTCAATATTTAATTCTTGTAGTATGTCCATGACACCTTCATGTTTTTCTCTATCGAAGGCTTTGATGTAATCAATAAAGCATACATAAAGGTCTATGTTGACTTCTAAAGATCTCTCTTTTAAATTCCTTAGAATGTATATGGCATTAACAGTTTCCTTTCCTTCTACAAATCCATACTGTTCCTCAGCGATTTCTTGTTTAGTTCGATTCCTGGCTCTCTTCATTATTATTCGTAGCAGAATTTTAGTTATATGGCTCATTAAACTAATGGTGCGATGTAATTCGCATTCTATTGCCGCAGGGTTTTTGGGGGAGCAACAAATAATGATTTAGATTGGAATGTGTTCGGTGTTGTACATGTCATTTAATAATTTTGTCAAAACTAAAATTCCTATTTCCTCCAGTGGTTCCAGCATTTCAATAGTGATTTCATCTGTCCAGCTGCGTTCCCATCCTTCATTTTTCTCATGGCAAATTGGAATTCCTCTTTCAATATGGGAGGGCCCTCAAAATTGGATTGAATTTCTTTGCCTTCTTGTGTCGTCATATAATTCTTTTATATATTTTGACCATCTGTTCAATATTTTGTGTTTTTCCCTTATCATTTGTCTATCTTTTGATTTTATGCATCCACTTCATGAGCATATTTTCTTGATAACTTCATCGATTCTTTTGTACATTACTTGTGGATTCAATACATGGGCCCTTTCTATGTTATTACACTTTATTGTAATATCTTTGTTCAGGTCTTCATATCTTTCTTTATTGTTCTTATTTGCTCTTTGTTTGTCCATCATTTCCAGAATGTCATCAGTCATCCATTTTTTAGCATTATTTTTCTTTACTGGTGCATTTTCTTTAGCTGATTTTGTCATGGCTTCTTTGAAATTTTCCCATTTTTCACCAATGTCTTGAATTGTTTCCAGTATCTTGAATTTTTTCTGACTGCCACCTGATATTGTTCCCTGACTTCTTTACTGTATTTTAATACTTCAATATGAAGTTTTGTATTTGTGATGGTTTTGTTTTTTCTTTTTAGTTTCAGTGCTACTTTTGCAATCAAGGGATTGTGGTTTGAGTTGCAATCCACACCAGGTAATGTCTTAGCTTTCTTTACAACGTTCCGAAATCTTTGGTTGATCATTATGAAGTTAACTTGGGACACTGCAACATAGGGTGGGAAGGTTTCATATCAAGCCACTTGACCTTACAGTTCACTTTAACTCGAAAGTAATCTTCTTATTAAGGATTCTTTCCCTGAAGACGTCAATGTTAATGATCCTCATGCACAGGGATCATCTCACCAGGAACCAAACTGGCAGTCTTTCCACTTTTCCTTTAGCTGCTCAATGTCAAGGGTGTCAGGAACAAACTTTTCAGCCAAGTTGACGATGTGAGAGTAAGGGATATAATTCTTTTTGGCGAGGTCCAGAAGAACTAGATCAGGCAACGTTATCACAGGCACAAACACAACAGTTTTCTAAGCACATTGACTGACTATCCTTGAAGTATACACAATCATGCTAGTGTCAAAAAGATTTGACTCCTTGACCCAATTAAAGCAATGAAAGAATTTGAGTATTTACAGTACGTACTTTCTCTGAAGATAAAGTCTGCACTATAGTGGTCACTAGTAAAGGAAAGAAACAGTCACAAAGGATATTAATAAACGGAGAAAGCGCTTAAACACTTATTTTGTCTAAAGCACTTACCTCTGTGAATTCCTCAAACTTCTTGTAGTTCCTTTGTCTTTTAGAGCTGTGCTGGGGGAAATAGAGGATTTTAACCACCAGGTCATCAACTTTTAAGTGCGGGGCCTTGTCTCCAGCCTTTACACAGAGATTGGTAAGGGGGCATATGCACCCGATGCTGAAAACAAAACGGAACAAAAGCTAATGCACCTTGTACTATTCCAGTATTCATTAAAAAGATTTTGTATACTTTTAAATCATACAAAGAAACTATTCCTTTCAGTATCTTTCTCGTCATTTTAGAACCACCATTAATAGTCCTAAAATGATAACATTACGAACAGCTGACAAAGTAATCTAGTAAAGAAATGTTTTGACGTTCCTGCAGAAATTGAGATTTATCTCTTTCAGCCTTGAAACAGGGTTCCTTAAACCCACCAAGGTAGTACAATTATCGCTGGAAATTGCAACAAAATTTCCCCATTGAACCTCATTGTTCCTGTACAAACAAAATCCCATCTTAAGAAAGGGATAAAGTATAACAATTCCTAACACTCTTTTCTATTTCTTTCTCTCTCTCTCTGAAAAAAACCCTGTACAATACCATCAATTAAAGCTGCAACGGAAAATGCAAGAATTATGTAAACAGAGAAATAATTAGGCCTACTTTATAAATGAATCAACAACCTCAAGAATGACAACCGACTTTCCTGACGATACTTTAGGCAGATCCAGCAGCCTGATTATGGTTGAATCTTCCTTAACAGACGAGCCAAGATCACCAAGCGTGTCTTGGAATCCCTGTCATTACTCTCGTCGAAGATGGGGCTGATTCCTGATCGTCTCTATGACAGGGTCCATGTATGCAATCACAAGACATCCTTCGCTGATCATCGTTGCCCTTGCCCTCCTTAACAACAAATATGTCATGTGAATATACTTGCACCTAAATTAAGGGGTGGAAACTTTTTACAAAACAGTAGTATTTAAGAAATTCATCAAAGTTCTCTCTCTTTTTTGGCAGTCGGTCAAATCAACGATAGGTTTGCTACAGCTTCGTCTTTATGACTGATCCATATGCTATTTTGTTTTCAGCAATCTGCCATCCATCTACATCGATACTTCTCCATTTCAAGTTTTTCCTTGCAATATCCTTGCCTCTCAACATCAGCCTACCATGCTTTCGTTTGCTCTCAACAAGTTATTAGTACATACCCAAGCCGTCTGAGGCCTTTTTTGTATGGCTACCATTGGCGGAAGGCCTCACAAAGAAGAATTTTCTTATCTGTTACTTTGTCTTTTCAGGTGATGTTCTGGATTGTTCTAAGCTGTCCCATCATATATGCATGTAATCTATCCACTTGTGTGCGATACAAAGTTCACGTTTCTGCTCCATACAACAATACTGACAATATCACAGCTTTATATTCTTTGCAGTTAACTCCGATTGAGACGAGTTTTTTTCACAGATGATTATGAAGGTTGTCAAAAGCTGGGCTGGAATTCCCCCATTCCATGTTGACGATTTTTTCTATTTTTGCCAAAAAAAAAAAATTGGTTTGTTTGAACATATTTCCTTATTTAGTCTATTGAATATTATACGGGGAATAACCCTACCCGCCATAGACAGGAAAGATATTCCAAAATAGTTTTTATAGTTTTTGCGATCACCTTTCATGGAAATCGTTATGATGTTTGCCTCCTTTCACTCTGGCGGAATTTCTTTTTTCCATACGTCTTTAATCAAATCAAACAGGTTCTTTTGCAATTTTGGGAAACAGTGGTTTCATATTGGTGCTACAATTCCACATCTACCTGGTGCTTTAATCTTCTATGTTATTTTTATGGGATTTAAAAGTTCTAAAACGTTTATTGTTTCATCAAGACTACAAATTTCTAGTCTTTCAGAACTATTAATAAATCCCACCTGATTAGCATTTCTTGAGACGTTCAGTAGTTGCTTGAAATGCTCTGAAAAACGGACAAGCATCTGATTCTTGTCCATAGACTTCTTTACGTCCTTGGTAGAGAGCTTTCATGTAGTTTCTATCTTCTGATTGTTGCAGGAATCCTGCTTTTTCCTCCCACCAATAAGACTAGTGTATTGTACTCTCTGGTGTATTAATAGAGTTGCTTCTTGCTTCTTCCATTCTTGCTTTGTTTAATCCAGTGTTTTGTTATAATTGCTTGCTTTTTACCTGTTTAGACAGTTTGTTGGGAACTTCATCGTCCTCTCTAAACCAGTGTTGATGCTTCCTGCCTGGTCCTCCTAGCACTTTCTCTCTTCGAAGTCTCCCATCGGCAGCGATCTAAAAGGTTTCTTTGAGCACATCAACAATCTTCACACAAACATCGTGTTTACCATGGTACCATTGTTACTATTGTTGTAGCAGTTATTTCGCTCTCCAGAATCTTTTTATTTCCTTGGTCAAAGATGTGATCTTTTTGAACAGTTCTCTTATGTTCTTTTTCTCTTTGACCCAAGGAAAGTTCGATTCTGAAGAATAAACAATTATTATCATGTTGTTGGAGAGTTAGTCTTAGCTGTTTACCGATGCCCTTGACCTAGGGAAGACATTTTTTTACAGGTTCTTTTTCTCCTTTGTAATTACACCTGATAGTTTTTCATAATGCTCTCTGGTCATCCCCGGGACGGTATTTATTGGATAAAAGAACCTTCTGAGAGTGTTTTTCTTCCTTTCTGAGGTCATATGGGTTTTAAACGATGCCTTTCCAAACAGAGTGGTGATAACACTACTACAAGCTGTAACTGGATGCTTTTGATGTATTATTAAGGTACTGATCTGTGATTTGGTTTACTGTAGATAGTAACAGAAGTGGTACAGTCTGCTTGTCTCCTCACTGGAACGTCAATTAAGGACAATTGCCTTTGTTCTTTTTCCATTGTAAATACAATGTTTGAGTACTGACTGTTGATGTGTTCAAAGGAACCCTTTAGATTTTCTTCTTTAATAATTGCAAAAATATCGTTATTTGGCTGCTAGGTTAGTTTATCACTCTGGTCACTTTGACCGCCTTCTATCAAGTGGAGCCCTAACATTTCATTCTGCTAACCTAAGAATGTTTCTTATTCCTTCTTATCTCCTAATTTATTTTCCACTGGTCGCCCGAGCGCAACAGCGAGAACCTTGTTAACCCGGGCGACATTCGAGCCGTAAGGTAAACCCTTTCCATAGTCATTTCCACAGGACTGCTTTAAAGATATTAAGAGTAGCTGGCTTTTGCATTACCAGGTCTTCTTTCTTCACAGATTAAAGACGTCATTCAGTAGGCAAGACCAGGTCAAGACATGCTGATATCTTTGGTCTGTTGCTATGGCTGGTCGAACAATAAATCCGTCTATCTGCGCCCTTGAGTGTTGCCACGTGACACAAGCAGTACCATATTGTGAATGGTGAGTTGTGCTCAGCTGTTGTCTTCTTATAGATCTCCCACCACCCGACCAAGTATTTCTCAATATGTTGATCATTTACACGATTCCTTTGCCTCTTGATATGTTCGTTATCAAAATTAATATGCAATGAAACAATTAAGGTAATTGAAAGTGCTGCTTAACATATTGGAAAAAAAATTAATTAAATGAAAGAAAGGATGGGGCGTTGTAGTTGAGAGCACTGGATGGGCTGGTCATGGTATGATTAGTCCGGAGGCAGCATCACATACACTTTCTAGGCATGTTTTTCAGCAAGGGAATTGGAGCCGGAGAGAATGTATTAAATGATCATGAAATATCATTGACCTGCAAGAAAAGTATTGGTCTGGCTTGCTTTCCGGAAACATTTTCTTTACGAAGGTCTAAGTTCACTTGTTATCACTTGACCTAACCAGGTTTTTTGCATACACTTTCATACATACATATATACATACAAAGTATGGATGTATATATATATATATATATATATATATATAAGTGAATGAAATTGTAAAGAAAGGCCTTAGAAATTGAGATACTTTGAATGAGAATGAAGTATGCACATAGAGGACAAAGAGTTTCACAACCCAGCCGTCCACCTACGGCATATGATCGGTTATTGCTTTTTTGCCTATTATTTTCAGATTTCATTTTCAGTCTAGATCTTTAACAATATTGATAAGCTCTTTGCATAATCTGTCTCTTTTTGTGTGCATCTCTATAATGCTTTGATAATAAAAGAAAATTACCACCATTGATTTCATAAGAAGGTCCATCTAATGGAAATAATGGATCCATTTTCATACTCTACAGAGATTGGAAAAGACATTTCAAAAGACTTTGTAGATTGAGCGGTAGCACTACATGATTTTTAAAGGAATTATTAGTAAAGTAAATAAGCGACCAGTATCTAACATGCTTTTTTTAAAGTTCCTGGGTGGTGAAGTTGTCGACTGAAACTTTTATTTTCAAAAGGACAAAGATACTGTTATTTACTTAGTATGAGGAAATTGATTCGTCAGGTACTTCATTCACAAAATCTCTCCCTCTTTTTGAGTTTGAGGATGGTGCCCCTCATTAAAGTTCTGTGTGTTCCTCTTTCATTAAAACCTTGTGTAGAAGCCTAATGGAAGATTTTGAACATGTACTGTTTCTCTGTCTTGAGAAACTATAGAAAGTCACCATTCTTTCGGATTAGGAGTTCCAAATCTCTGTAGTTAACACGTTTTTATTAATTTGTCATTTCCCTCATTTTTATTACTTCCCTGTGACCATGTGATTTTCTATAATTTTCTTAGGCAGTCCAAAAATACATTTTAAGCAAATGTTTTGGAAGTAAAATAAATTTTCTTTTTGGCCATATCGAGCATTTTTACAGTAAAAATAGTCATCATCATTATAGGCTAGACCAATATTCAGGGTAGAGTTTTATTAATAGTCAATTCAGTAATATCTGGTCCTGTTTATGCAACTTTGGATTAAATATGCAATGGAAAATTCTATTTTACAGCAGCTTTTACAGTTTGCCTGTTAATTTATACCTTAGCCCAAGTTTTCTATTCATCACATTTTTAAGAAATAAACTGGAACAAGGCAACGAAAAAGGACAATACACTAAGTAATATGAAAAACTGATATTGTGTTCTTTATGCTAAATAAAACTGGATTACATAGCATAATATTTTTAACATCCTCTCCAACGTTATATAAAGCCACAGTACAGAAAGTAACAAGGCAATTTTAGTAGCCTAAATATCGCAATGATATTGAGTCCTTTTTATGTTTGCTCTACTACTATGACTAGGTACTCATGTTACTTGTGTTGTGTTGCGTCTCGTTTGTCTTGTAAGTAGATGTTTCAAAATCTGGTGCCAAATTTACACCTTCACATCTACCGTCAAGTTAAACTTAATTTAATGCTACGCAAAGACTGTACAGATTACAGTACTTATATCACTACTAGGAGTACATCTTGGATTATAGGAGTCCAAGTTATATGATTAATCAATAAAATACGGATGGCAATAAAGTGCGAGTTTGAAGACATATAAATTAAACAGCATATACATTAAACAGTAAAATAAACTTAAGATTCATTCATTCATCCACTGCCTGACTCTTCGTATAAACTAGTTGAAACAATTTCAGCATACTAATGACTAATACGTCTGCAGAGTACAGTAATTGGCTTACAACTCCTACCATTTACGTCACCTATATCTTTTGCTAACTGCATTGGTCAAGGGATAATATTTATTTTCCATAGTCACTGTCTTTTAAAAACTACGACATAATCTAGGTAGTAAAATGAAATATAGTTGATGCATTCGTATCTCCTGCCATTGTGTGTTTTCAGAGATCATGATTTCAAGAAAATAACAGGCCCAATGAAAAAACTGAGACTTTCAATGCCAGCCGACATAAAAAGTTGGAACAATGTTTTTGGCGCTTCAAATTCCAGGGAATCATCTTTGAAGCTAATTGACATCAGATTAATTCTGATTAAATTAGTTCCAAGACCGCTGACCAATGTACCATTGAATGAAATCTAAATAAAATAGAAAAAATTACAACAATAAATGAATAAATGATTTTGTAATTTGTAGAATTAGCACAATATCACACAGTCAATTGGATTAAAATATTATCTGGGTGTCATGACTAATTTTACTATCACCACTACCGTCATAGATCAATGGGCATTTTTAAACTTAGAGTAAACTTCTCTTTGTTTGTGAGTAGATCTTCAGGCCCTCCACCTTTCTCTCTTCCTCTCTCTTTCTCTATTTCCGTCTATTTCCATCTCTTCCTATTTCTATCTCTCATTTATAAAAAAATCACTTAAAGATGCAAATAATACTGCTCATGCAACCTCATTTATTTAAAATAGTGTTTGGTACATTTGTCCGGAATCGTGTAAGGGAGAATAATGTGAGGTAGAATATCCAGCTCTCCCTCTCATCCTAACATTGCTTTTAAGTGAAAATCAAGATTCAGATTATAAGAAGAAAAAAAATTGTAAAGAAGAAACTTTTAAATTAAGTTTTTTTTAGGTGAGAAGCTACGATGGTACAAAGACATCTTTTATTCGAATCACAACCACAGAATTCGGATAAATACGGTAGTACTTGCAATTAAAAAAGAAAAAAAGTAATATGAAAGAAAATAAGACGTTTGTCACGCCACTTTTCTTCATCAAGGTAGGCAATCCTTTGGTTTCTCATATTTACTCTTCTCTTGACATATTTTAAAGATAGACCTCAAATTTTTGGGCTTAGATAGAAGGCTAGCAATCTTGTCCCTAAAAAAGGTTACGTACAGAAACAATAGTCACAAATTTTCTAAATAAACCGGGTGAAGCGGGGGTCTCTAGCATTGGTACAGGACGACAGGGAGCGCAAGCCTTCAAAAAGCTCACCGTTACTACAATCTTAGTGACACCCAAATAGAACCTGAACATGGAATACTGGAACATGTATGTAGAGATGGACTACAGCACATATTGCCAGAGAGATGTAAAAGTATCAACCGTTATTCTGGGTATCAGTGAATATTGTTGGACAGGGGAGAACTTGATGAAGCTGACCTTAGGTCAGAGGGTCATCTTAGTGGAGACGAAATAAAGGTAGGGTTACATGACAATAAAGTAATAAGTACAGGATTCTCTCACAGAATGGACGTCCACCATGACTGCAAGATTTTAGGAGGATGACATTTACACAACTGCATATCCAATAAACCCAACACAATGAGGGAGATAACGAGAAGAAGTAGCAATTTTACCAAAACTACAGGGAACACTACATGGGTGCAACAAGAATGACATCATAATAGTCATGTAAGGCCTTGACGGAAAGGTTTGAAAAGATAACAACAGCTTGGAAAGGACAATGGAAGCGCATGGAATAAGATCTTTAAATAGCAATAAGGAACAATTTTGTAAATTATTTGAGATCAGCGAAATAGTTATAATAGGAACATAATTCTCCATACAAACATTCCTAAAGCGACATTGGAATAGAGGCCAAAGTCTTGTGCTTCTTTCCAAATTTGCGTATAAGGAATTCCCTATCATTGGACAATTGTGGATTTGTTTCTGTCCAATATTTTGGTAGTGGAATAATTGTTTATTGATAATTTTAAGGCCCAATAACCTATTTGTCAACAACCCTTTCATATATTTTGTGCTTAAAGCCGGCATATATGTAAGGTTGTTTGACCACTTTCTCAGCGAGGTCTTTACAAATAAATAATAAAAAAAGCTAAGAAATCCTCAAAAGGTTAATTTGTATTATTTTCAAAACCTTTTGTAGATTGTTGACTCTTTAAAAAATTACCAGAGAGAGAGAGAGAGAGAGAGAGAGAGAGAGAGAGAGAGAGAGAGAGAGAGAGAGAGAGAAAGACAAATAGCTAAA
>RDPX01000466.1:354996-374079 GCA_003991215.1 Morbakka virulenta | reverse complement strand
TTTTTGTAGATTGTAGACTCTTTAAAAAATTACAGAGAGAGAGAGAGAGAGAGAGAGAGAGAGAGAGAGAGAGAGAGAGAGAGAGAGAGAGAGGAAGTCAAATTGCTAAACTCAGTACCCTATAAGAAGCTGATATTGTTCACATTTCAAGATTTCAATTGTAAAACAAAGATAATTGAAAATAATAGTAATATTAATAGTCCTTAAGACTCTTCTATCGAAATAAGAAAAATATAAAAATGAGCCACTTTTATTGTTTTTCTGTAGCAAATAAATCAAGCTAATACATAATGTTAAAAGTTAAATGGGGGAAATTTAGGCTAAATCGTTTTTTGCTGGGATGTATGGGGGTCATAGAAGGTTAGCACCTTTGCCGACCATCAGCTGCATCTTTGGATGGATGGACGCATTCGTACCTTTTCCCTGTCCTCAACTCTCACTACTGGCTCCTCGTAGTTACCAGTGCACGTTAACGGTCACATCCCGGCTCTGCGTCTCAGCTGGCGTACCAAACGTAGTGAGGGGTTGCCGCTCTGGCAATTGGGGTAGTGCAGCCTCCAAGTGCACAGAGACTGGAGTGGTAGTAAACACTAGCATGACAGCAGAATGCCTGAGAGATCCGGGGCAATAGCTCGATAGGGCACGCTTATGCACCTAAGTAAGCAGTGGCCAGTCATTCCCGGAGAGGAGATGAGCACCACTGGGAATAACGCTCTTCGAAACTTGTAGCGTGATGACAGCAACAACCAACTCTAACCACATACCGGCCGTGGCCCGGGTCACCAACAACCGCGCCCTCTGCTTCTGATCCCCAGGGCAGGGGTGTTAAGTATGCTACTGGAGAGCAACCTAACATTGCAAAACAGACGATCGTAATCGGACACTGGAACGTAAGATCCCTCTATGCGACAGGAAAATTAAAAGAACTAACGTATGAGCTGGAAAACTACAGATGGTACATTTTCCGAGACAGTCTTCAAAACTCGAGAGGAAACGTTAGGCAGACGAAAGCCAGTCCGACAACCTTGGGTGACAGAGGAAGCACTGAGAAGTTGCGATATACGAAGAAAACTAAAAAGTAAACGAAATCGCAGCAGAACAGCAGCAGAAGAATTCAAACAGAACAATAAACAGGTGCGAAAACTTTTGAGAGAGGCCAAAGATGCATGGATCAACAGGCAATGCGAGGAAATCGAGAACTGCATTAAAAGAAACAACACAAAACAAGCATATGACACCGTAAAGAAACTGACGAAAAAATCAGGCCAAAAAGCAAGTGTCATTATAAACAAAGAGGGGAAATTGTTGACAAAGCAGGAAAAAGTCTGTGAAAGATGGAGAGAATATTGCGAAGACTTCTACACCACTGACTTAGGCGTAAACGAGGATGCACTGGGAATCAGTCAGTCAAATGAAGAAGCTGAACCGGAGATCCTGGAATCAGAAGTTGAAGCAGCTATAAGAGTACTGCGGCCCAACAAATCACCAGGGATTGATAATATACCTAGTGAATTATTGCAGGCAGGAATGTGTGAAGTAACTCCTTTACTCACAAAGATCTGCAACCGGATCCTAAGAACAAAGCAATGGCCGAAACAATGGATGCAAAGCATCATGACCTTACTCCATAAAAAGGGAAACGCAAAAGATTGCTCCAATTATCACACGATCAGCTTGATTAGTCACCCAAGCAAAGTCCTACTGAAAGTACTACTTAGCAGACTGCAGCCAAGAATTGAGTTTATCTTTAGCGATGAGCAGGCTGGATCCGCCCAGGACGCAGTACTGTAGAGCAGATATTCAATCTTCGAGTGCTCATAAAAAAACATATCGAACATGGCCTAGCAGTTTTTGTCAATTTTATCGACTTTAAGAAAGCTTTCGATAGAGTTTGGCACGAAGCACTGTGGAACACAATGTCAAAGAACGGCATCCTCAAGACATAGTACACCTAGTTGCTGAGTTATATTCTCAAGCTAAAAGTGTCATTGCAATCGAAGGTCAACACAGCTTGCCTTTCATTCCAACCGTCGGCGTAAGNGCCATGAACTGCGATGTTACAGACGCCTACTCCGAATCCCATATACAGCGCATAGGACAAACGAGTCAGTAATGGAGGAAGTCAAGTGTCACGTAGACCAAATCGAACACTTCACAGAAATGGTAAAAAAGCGCAAATTACAATGGTTTGGGCATATAGCAAGGACCAATAGCTTGCCGAACACCATATTTCAAGGAATGATAGAAGGCATAAGACCGAGAGGAAGACCCAGAGTGATGTGGAAGGATGACATAATAAGATGGACCGGGAAAAATATACATGAGCTACGGCTGCTGGCAAAGGACCGGAAGAAGTGGCGAGCCCTGGTGCATGCTGTGTCGCGCGACGAGCCCCTACGATCGCAGCGGTCAAGGGATAGGAGGAGGCGGAGCGTTTTTTGCTAGATGGAGATAGAGGGAAAAGAATAGCCAGGGAAAAGTATCATGTGTTCAACGAAGAGAGAACTAGACAGTTTCTGTTGACAAGCAATATGTTAGGTAGAGCTTATTATTGTTTTTAAAAAAATCACGTGAGTGGAAATTGAAAAGCAGTCCAAGTAAAAAGAATTACAAAAAATGTTACACTTCCATGGGTAAATAGTTAAAAAACATATATTAATTTTCTTTTGGCATGAACAGAATTTGATTCTCTTTCAAAAATTTTCCTACCTCTGTGCCGGACTCTATGTATTTTAAGTAGTTCAATATAGTTTCATCACCTATCAAAGCAAACTTTTGAACTACTCCATTTGAATCTTCTGCAGCTGGACACAAGGATTTTACGGTCAATGAAATGGAATACTTGTCATACAAAGACAGGTAGCACTTGTTTGAAATCAATGCATCGAAAAATTCCCTAGAAGAAAAAAATTACAGTAATCGTTTGTTAGTTTTCTTCTAACATCTGTTCCTTTAGAAACAGAATCCCATATTTAGATGTTACAGAGTTTAAATAGTGCAAACTACACTCAATTATTTTGAAATATCATCTTAGACCAAACATGGCAGTACCTGATGTAAAATTTGCTTGCAAGAGACTTCAAGAAGGAACGGAGATATCTGAAATAATATTCAGAAGTGCATTAGGAATGCATTTTATCGCCATTCGTGTCACTCGTAATATTGGACTGGGCAACGAGAGGAATTCAGTGGACCATCCACGATGACCTACTAGAGTAATTAACATTTGCCTCTCAAATATCATATGCAAAGAAAGCGAGAGTACACTTCGCTTGCTTTACATACTGAATAACAAAATGGCGCTAGCTTTACGTCTCAAGACAAATGTTTAACAAAATCAACAAATGTAGTAACTAGCAGATGTAGGGACTTCAATTACTTCATTGGTTCACTTAAAATTGACTGACATTTAAGATTTGACAAATGATAAATCAATAAGGAATAAAAGGTGAAAAAGTGTCCAACAGATCTGTAAACGAAATATGAATTTGGGCTTGAAAGTTTTGAAGAAAAGAATTGAAGAAAAGAGTGCCAAAAACAAGAAAATATAACAAATGCAAAGCTGTCGCTAGTAGTAAAAAGAAATAAAGAAATTCACAAACAATGTGTGTTAAGAACTCTAGACAAATCTATTTGTCTGGTTATCCATCTACCGTATCTAAGTATCCTTCTATCCATCTGTTTATTTATCCTTCTGTCTATCTATCTAAGTGTCTATTTATCCATACTTATCTAATTTTCTACCTATCAATTTGTACATCCATCCGTACTCTGGGTTTTGAATTTTTTTATTTGTTTTCTTTCGTTCGCAGTAGTAAAAAAATAACTGTCTCCTTAGGCACCTGGGTGGAATCTGAAATAAATTCTAACAATATAGAGTAGAGTTTTTTTAAAAGCATACTCTGTCCAGGAAAACTGTATTCGAAAAAAGAACAAGGCTATCAATTTTCTTTAAATTAAAAAATTGACCATCACTTTATTACTGGTATTATAACGCCACTCAACTATTTACGATCATCCCAACTCAATTTGAATTGAGATGATTGGGAAAACAGATATTCGAATTGCAGGATTACACTTAATAGAAAAATAGATTTTTAAGTGTATCTAAATACCTTTTATATAGAAATTAAATAATATTCAATATTTTGATTATAATTATTATGCTTACCAATAACATGTTCTATCATATACTCTTTCTATTTGTCAAACAATTGTGCACAAATTAGTTTTATCAATTGCCTTCCCTGTGCTTTCACCTCTCCATTTGCAGAATATATGGGGAAAAGTCAAATATATGTGTACACTTAACTGGATTCAAATAATCTCGCCTATGACTGGGGTGTAGTGGCAACATTCTCTACCACCTGAGCTATTGGCCCTTTTTCTTAACAAAATATGTGTGCAACCATAGTTTCACTGTTCGTTAGTAACAGTTGACCTGGCCTTGGAAGGTAAGTCGTCTTTCTGTGGGAGTGTCTGACCTATATGTTTGATTGCAATAAGATGTTCATCTATAGGGACTTTAAAAAACACAGCGGTTGCATGAAAAATATGGTTACAAATATGATATGCTGAAGAACGAATGTTGATGGCTCAGATGGTGGAGCATGTGGCCATGGTAACCATAGACACTGGTTTCCATTCACTTCGCTGTATACATGTTTTTCACTTTTCCACAATTCCAAATTCTGCCCATCTCTATTGTTTTTCAAATATATGACATTAAGCAGTGTTTGGTATTAAAAACGTTTCTTCCCTAGATGTACATCTTCTTTTAGAGATCTATATTTCAAAGAAAGTGTTTTGAATGATACTTACGTTACATCGCTCTTTCCAAAAATGCATTTCAGAGGGCGTTGCAACCAAAACGGAAAAGTTCCAATGATCTTCATTGCACTGTTTTCTGTTAATGTTGCTGAACTGCTTTCTACTATACCATTCCAAGTGATACTTCTGTCCACGTACTTATCACATGCCATTTGTAGCCTTATCCTCTCATAGTCACTTTGACCTTGTGCAGTGCAGTGTCTGCAATATTCATTAAAAGGCAATTTTGAGTCTTTTGCAGTATAATGGCTTAACGTAACCAGACTTAAAGTAACCGCTATTCCCAAAAAAACTGCAATGAAAGCCAACAGAATCCGCCATAAATTACTATTTTTAAAGCGAGTGTAGATAAGACCTCCCGTTGTTATGGTGATAGTAAGTATAGTTATAACAACTTTAGCTGAAAAGCTAAAAGTTAGCCA
This sequence comes from Morbakka virulenta, assembly GCA_003991215.1. NCBI lineage: Eukaryota > Metazoa > Cnidaria > Cubozoa > Carybdeida > Carukiidae > Morbakka > Morbakka virulenta. The sequence goes on along the minus strand of RDPX01000466.1, from coordinate 368,827 downwards.
TGATGTTACTGCAGAGTAACTTAGTTGGAGTACAATATAAATAAGCAACATAGGGAATGCTAATATAACCAGGATCCACCCAACAGTAACATGGAAAATACCTGGCCAAGTTGAGGATGAAAACATCTTTAGTCCCATCTGAAACCAGAGAAGGCTAATAGTAGCTGACATAAGAAGATTTAAACGGGCATCTTTTTCTTTGTTCCTAGCAAAAATGGCATTGACAACCAAGGCATATATCAAAGCTGCCTCCAGCAAGCCACCAGCATTGACAACGAAACGAAGTGAATCTGTTCTATATTCTAAAAGAAACAAGGATAGTGAAATAATCAAAGAAAACTAGAAATGTTTCTGAAAACTAATAAGGGGACTGAGTACTTAAGAAATTGGATATTTTACAGAATGCTTTATTGAAACTGGTCGCATTTCTCTAAAAACGAAGTAGATCCACACAAAAAATAACTTTGAGTAAACATTCTTTCAGATCACTAAAATGGACACAATGAACACAAATTACATTAGCCTGTATGTTTTTGTAAAAAAACAAATAACATTAGAATAGAACAAAATTTTTCCTGAAACATATATCTGAATCCTAATTCATATTTAATTAAATTCAATTAAAACCATCAACCAACGAACCTGGGGGTTGAAGGACATAAGGAGAGGGCTACCAGAGGAGCTTTTGTATGCAGAAAACCTGGCCATAACAGCAGATAATAGAGAAGAGCTGAAATCGAATCTTGAGAGATGGTAGGAAGCGATGGAATTGAGAGGTTTGAAAATGAATAGCAGGAAGACAGAAGCAATGGTATCATCAAAGAGTGATGAAATAAGTATTAACATTAGAGATGGACATGGGGAAATTCAGCAAGTGGAATCGTTCTGGTATTTAGAAACAACCATTGAACGACAAAGGGGCTTTCAAGAAGACGTTAATCCAAGAATTAGAGGAGCTTGAGCATGTGACACGAGAATGCCAATAAAACTAAAGACGAAGATCTATTATATATATGTATATATATATTATATATATTATATATATATATTATATTATATATTCATCATTGCTACAACTAGTATTACTATATGGCCTAGACGTCGTACCTTTAAGAACTGTAGAGGTGAGAATGTTAGAAGCGAAGGTAGCTAGCGGGAATATCCTTGCATGAACACAGGATGAATGATAACATAAGAAGATTTTTGAACGTAAGGAAAACAACAGAGAAAGCAAGAGAAGCAAGGTTAAGATAGCATGGACCTGTAAAGAGGAGAGAAAATGACAGAATTTTGAAGGCAGTATGGCTGGCACCAGTGAGAGGAAGGAGGGGTAGAGGACGACAAAAGCTTAGACTTGGGGACGTCACAGAACGAGACATGAAGGAAGTGAGAGTGAGAGAAGGAGAATGGGAAGACCGAGTCAAGTGGAGAAAAAAGTGTCGAGTGGCCGACCTGACAGACATCGGATGAAGGCCAAAGAAGAAGAGGAACCAACGAAACTTGGAGTTGGGACCACAAATACCTTACAAAGAAAGTGTTACATATGTTTCTCAACACAATGTATTCAATATTGTTTCATGTCTGCTCTTAGTATTATTATTTGATAATTTCTTTATGTAAGATCACAAGCTAGACCAGTACTCAGCTTGTTTGTGTTAATTATTTGTACTTGCACATACATTATTGTTTGTTGAGTTCGACATGAAACAGGGACTTTCTGATGAATATTCATTTGATGTTTATTCGTTTGCTTACTTAATCTTTTCCCGGGAGCTTTAGGATACACCTGAGGGTCTTTTAAAAGCTAATACTCTTGTTCAATAGTGTGCCATTAAAAATTGTAAATGTTTACTGCAAATTTCAAACCATTGGGGGAAGGGGTGCGGGGGTGTAAAATTTAGTGTGCTATAAATAACATGCTAAAGACTCTTTATCTTATTGATTTTAGTTTTCATTTATTAATAAATTTTTATAAAGCTATTACTAAATCCTTATTTTATTAACATCTCTCGGAGATGTAAAAAAGTTAATTTAAAACGGTTTTTACGACAAATATATTGCCAAGTTTTTCTTGTAATGGATGTCTTTCAGCAGAGAAAAGATTGGTACGTTTTCTGATGTTTTGCTTAGACTACAACTTGTGCAACCCTTTTCAAATTGTTTTTCCTCTTTTTAGTCCTATACAAATATTAATTTTCTGTGCAAATTTTGTGAGGAAGTATGTTAAATGATGATTTGTAGGCATGTTGCTGTGTGAATGTGTCCAGGGCAATGCTTGAATAGTATTGGCGTTGTTATTCATAGCTTGAGATTTGTAAGTTAAGGCAGACTATTCGTATTTACAAAATTAAAAATGAATAGGAAATGAATGAAATGAAATATTAGAGTTTTAAAAGCCACTGCCCTCATTTCTTGAAATTTACAACGTTACAAGAAACACAAACATATTGTGAAAGAGACAAAGTAGCTCCAGAACGACAAATTTCATCCAATCAGATGCACAAGTAGAACAAAGCATAATTCAGCGAAAAGCCAAATACTAATAAATCGACTTTTAATAGATATAATGCAACTACCACATCAACATTTTTATCTAAAATTTTATAAGTTTTTTTTAGTTGTAACAGTAGACTTTAACAAGAACGAATGACCTTGACATCTAAAAACACTATGACAGTTTATCTTGGTGTAAACATATTTGACTTACCTGTTAAAATGTTTGAACCAAAACCATAAAAGGTTAGGGTTCGTTTTAAGAAAAGAAGACCTACCACACAATCATTTATAAGTTCTGATTGATTAAGTGTAGTACTGTGTGCTCTTAATGTTAAAACTGAAGAGAAAAAAACGACAAAAAACAATGGTTAAAAAGAGTACAATTTATTTCTACTTCAAATAAGAGATTATATTGTTAAAACCACTCACCTTCGTTAAATAAGGTTATTTCAGCCTTTTGTTTGTGTAAACTGGAGGCACAACACGGTCCGTTATTACACAGAAAGAATTATTTGTTTTACATATTTCTATAGACGTAGTATATATAATTATATAAAATTATCACTAAATCATATATAGGAAGACAAATGTTAAAACGTTTAACAATTTAAAGATTTTGAGGAGTACCTACAAATTTTGAATATTTTACAAATTTCTTTGGGAGCGGAGCTTTATGTAAATAAGCATACAGCGTAAATGGCCTCGGCATTACTAATCTAGTATATAATCCTGTAGTATCTATTTATAGTTTTATTATACATATATACATATATAATAAAAACAGTATTCTATATGTATATATACATTCATTTACCTTGATGATTTGATTCGTTAAGTGATTCATTAAAGTTTAAGTCCAGACGAAGAGGTAGACCTTTGCAAAAGACAGACTCAAGTTTAACTAATAGCTGCTGACACCTATTCTGAACGAGAGAAAAAGTTATTGAAGGGACCTTTATTTGGTCTATATTTCTTCTTCAATTTATCTATAAAATATTTTTCTACACTAGTTTTCTCATCGTGGAGGCAAGTAGATATTTTTTCTCCTCTACAAAGCTTGATTTGATTTATATGCTACAATGGTATTCATGTTGAGAAGAAATGTTTTTATTTCGACTAAGAGGAGCTTCAATTGTTGTTTTGAACAACTGAAATTTCCCCCCATAACCAATTAAAGATATGCATAAGCATTCTTTTACAAAAAAAATAAATGAAGCTATTATTAAGTCATTAAAAGGGATGGATGGGGTGTTAAAAACACAGTATATTGTTGGCAAAATTGGTGAAATTTTAGTACAGCCAATTACTAGAGTTTGTCACTTCCCTACTTTTGTATAAGGACCAATTGAGGCAGAAGTAAAGGCAGTAGACCTGCTTGAATATACGATGTACTGAGATTATAGACTTGCTGAAATATTGTTGAAAAGACAAATAAAAAGTATGCCGTATTGAACACTTGAATACTGATGGAACGAACTATTCCATTCGTAGAGCTTATGATTTCGATAAGACCAAGGAAGGCTAACACAATGCTTTTTTCTTTTTTGATGTACTACCTAACAGCCAAACATAAAAACTTCTTTCAGGCAATGTCCGAAGGGTCATCAAGCAATATAAAAACTTTTGGCTGCTATGTCCTGGCATAAATCCTCGTACAAGCCTTGTGAGATGACTTTATTCATGATGCCTGTACATTTTGTTCGATTGACGTTGCTCTCCATACCATGCCTAATAAAGATTTCACAACGGTGATGAATTGGAAGCATAGAAGAGTCACATGTTATACCATCTCAATCTGTATCTTTGTCATCGCCTCATCATCGTTTTTAATGTAGCTTACAGTTGAATTAGTCCCGATTGTCTTTGTGATCCTTAAATGTTTTACTGTTTCTTGGCGTTTTTTCAAGCTTTATCTCACAAATGGTGCACTATGCATTGTCTGATCCGTCCACCTCCCTTTTTATTCATGGGAACGTTCTTTGTCATTCAGGTTGGAAGTTTCTAACATCGTCATTGGCTTCTTTTCGTTTGTTACCTTCCGTCTGCTTCAACTGACAGAAGTCAGTCAAAACAACAATTTCAAATTTGATACTGGTCAATAAGTTTAATTTCTATTGTAGGTCTACTATTAAATTGTTTAGCAAGGAAGTACAGAAATTTTATTAAATCAGTATAAAGCATTAAAATTACGGTTTTCACTATTATCCAGAAGAATTGTTAACAAAAATTGCGCTATTAGGTATGTACACATTCGTAACAATACTGTTTCCTATCAGTGATAACACTTCATCATGAGTTGTATCACAGGAGTACAGGTCGTCAACATCGAGTATTGAAAATATTTATTTAAACGATGTACAGCTAGAGTTGCCAACAGAAATTAGAACATTAGACTATGTAAATTTGTAATAAAATTATTTGGTAACATCGATAAAGGCGAATTTGCACCATAATTTTGTATAATGTTATCTTATCTAATTATAGTAGAATTTTTAGTCAAAACCATCTTTAGTGAATGCCAATTATCATCAACTAAGTAGAACCGTAACCATCAGATAACATGAACATTTTCCCTTCTTTGATCGTTGTTTATCAGAATGGTCCAATATTGATGATAGACCTAACACCTCATCATGAACAAAACTGCATCAGAGTAGCACAATCAAACATTTTATGCTCTCTGGTACTGTCACACAAGTGAAGAGAAAATGCCTAGAAAACGTCGGACGAAGCACCAGAGAAACAAAAATAGGGTTTCCATGANTCTAATTATAGTAGAATTTTTAGTCAAAACCATCTTTAGTGAATGCCAATTATCATCAACTAAGTAGAACCGTAACCATCAGATAACATGAACATTTTCCCTTCTTTGATCGTTGTTTATCAGAATGGTCCAATATTGATGATAGACCTAACACCTCATCATGAACAAAACTGCATCAGAGTAGCACAATCAAACATTTTATGCTCTCTGGTACTGTCACACAAGTGAAGAGAAAATGCCTAGAAAACGTCGGACGAAGCACCAGAGAAACAAAAATAGGGTTTCCATGAAGCCGAGATAGGTCAGTTGGGAAAGTGTCAAACTGAAAATCTGATGGTCTCTGGTTCGATGTGTCTTTGTGGGGTTCTTCAACCTTGGGTATCTTTTCTTAACATGGGGCGATTTTTGTCTTATATCTTTTCTTTAATTTTTTATGTCATGAACTTAGAGAATTTATGATTACTGTCATCAGTCTGCACCTGCAAAGCAGATCGTATTTTTAGTACCACCGCCAATGAGGTTATGTTTGTCAAAAAATAAGCTGCTTGGCGGACGTTTGCACTATGTGAGTGATTTTCTAGCGTTGCTATATTTGTGTCGATGTCAAACAATTCTCTGATTTTATCGCCTACCACTTATGAAAATTTGTATAAAAATTGAGTGTGAAAGGCCAGTTTTGGTCCAAGTTTACTTATTAGTTTACTTATCCTATTAGTTTTATTCAAACGTGAAGGGTTTTCACTAAGGAGAGCTGGTACCTGCCTTTCCACATGTTAAATGTTAACCAACTCACAAGCTTCTTTAAAGACTGAAATTTCAAATATTTAAGCACGCTTAGGGGCTAATCTCGCTGTATTTTGGTGTATTTTGTTCAGGATATGTGTAACTGTTGTGGCTAAAAGTTCACGATAATTTTACAACTGATTAGAAAAGTCCATGAACTAGACTGGCACAATATATGTAAAGGGGTTATTTAGTAAGAAAATTTGTCAAGTCTAAAGAAAAATGAGAAAGGCATAATGCTTAAGTTACACGTAGCTTTAGAAAAGTGTTAATTCGAAAAGAGATTAAACTCGAAAAACCCTGAGGAAAAGCAAGAGAGAACTTGGAACAAAAGTAGGAAACAACCTATTATCATGTGAGTTGAAGATTAAGTTTTTAAGTGCAGAAAATTTTGCCATATGTTAAAGACTTAAACAAAAAATAGAAGACAACGGTACATTTAATGGCTTATCGCTGCTTGAGCAAAGAAAAAAAAAAAGACAAATTTTATTTACTGGGTCTAGATCTTCCATGAAAGGTTGGATGCAATTTCATGCCTGCAATGACGATCGTGTGTTGCTTGAAAGTCTGCACACAGCTCATGTCAGTCCATTTAGTCCAATTACTATTTTATGTGATGCCTTGGTTTCTACCAATGTGGTGTTTTTTTTCATCCAATACCTTGCAGCTGTAGACTGGAAACTAAGAAATCAAGGTGAAGAAGTGAAATATAGCCGAAAAAAAGGATGCATGTGCAGTCAGTACAAATCTCAAGGACTTGTTATGTGCTGGACCATCTCAAGGATTTGTTGTTATATGCCGGACCCTTGGAAGCACCCTGCCCTAGGCTTTAGCCTGTCAAATCAAATGGGAAAACCCGTCATAAGAAGCTAATTCACTAAAATATTGTTTACTTACTTTAGTACAGCTGAAGGAAGTAAACAATATATATCTCTAAGCTTTGAAAAATCCTCACAGCCTAATACACGATTACTTGCATTTTTGCGTAAAAGATTAGGAAGTAAAAAATTTAAATATATCGAGCAATCAGTCAAGAAATGACCTTGACATTTCTTAATATCATTGCACCATCATTGCTGCCTCTTTGTTACATCATTGCTCACTCCCTGCTGCATCACTGCTGCATCATTGTTGCATCATTGTTGCATCATAGCTGCATCATTGCTGCATCATTGCTGCATCATAGCTGCATCACTGCTGCATCATTGTTGCATCATTGCTGCATCGTTACATAGCAAGCCAGTAAGACTATTATCACGCTAATGATAACAGTCTGAAACATTAGCATGCCTTCATAACAGTTAATCGAATAAATTCAGGCACAGCTTTCGTTCTTAAATTCACTGATTAAAACTGTTATTCTGGCTTTTGCTACATTCAGGTTGTATAGCTTATAAATGTAATTTTCCTCTGGGTTACTTATCTATCTGTCTTCAAAAAATTAAGATTATCACATTTTGTAATGCCTATTTGTCATAATACATAGAGTTTGATCAAGACAAAACAATGTTAACAATTTCAAGTGAAAATAACAAATAAAACATTGCTTACCTGTAAAGGAGAATGACACAATGCAGAATAAAGAGCTGGGTATAAATCTTACGTCACAAAGAGGCAACATTATTGCAGCAATGATACAAGAGATGACATATCCAATATAAGGCGTTTTCGAATTCCAGTCAAAGTTTTGCATAAAAGGTGCGTCTTGAAGAGGATCCATAGTTTTCAACAAACTCCCAATTGCATCCATTTTCAATGACAGTGTTCTTCCATAAAACATTTGAAGCGAAAAAATAAACATGCTGAATATGCAAATATGAAACACAAACAATGGTACTACCTTAAGAACTAAATTTTGAGTTATATTTGTTAAGAGAAAAACCAAAATTAGTGTCGATAGCTGGCTGACTGGGAAAAGGCTTTTAATCCATTTTGTTCCTCTCTGCCATACTGTTTGTAAAATGTGAAACTTAATATATTCAATTGTTTCTGATGGATACTTTGTGATCTGCAAAGAGTAACAGAAGAAAGGTGTAAAACAGTTTAATCATCATACATTTAATATTTTTTCAGTTATCCTTTTATTTTTTATTAAATGTTAACTGTTTTATATATGAATCCTAACGTAGATATTCCTTAACCCTCCCTAGCTAGAATGGGATAAATGGATTTACTATAGATAAGGTGAGGCAACCAGGCCTATTTGGCTGGAACTAAGCCCGCAAGTCACCCTTAAATAAATCTTCATAGTTCTATAGTCTAAGGACTTGGCATTTAGTATAATGATGTTATTGCTATTTATAGATTACAATGGGCAAATGAAAGCAAACTTATATTGAAATACAATTAAATTGCTTAAAATAACATTTTTAGTCCTTTAGTTTTCGTAGTACTGGACAACAGTTATTATTCAGACAAGAAACAAAAGAAATGTAATGATTGCCTGAGAGACGGGAGCAAATAAGTTGATCTTCACAATATTCCCTGGTACAAAGATACATCCTGAAAATATTATGTTGGTGGTTATTTCAGAGGGTTATTTCAGGTGCTACATTCATTAACACTCTTATCATACATATTATAAAGAGAATTGCTGGAGTTATCGTCGTCATTATTAGTGAAATAGTAGTAGTAATAATAACAGTAATAGTAGTAGTATCAGTAGAAGTAGTAGTAGTAGTAGTAGTAGTAGTAGAAGTAGTAAGAATAAAACTAGTATACAGTAATAGTAATGGCAGCGGTAACAGCTACAGCAGCAGTAGCAGCAGGTGTAATAGTAATAGCATAAATAGTACTAGTACCAATAAGGGGAAATTTGAAAGGAGAAAAAATTGCTCCTACAAAAATCTCTAAAGATCTTTTTGCATTTTATTTCGTCTTTGGTCGATCACTTTCCTTTATGACAGAAATATGTGTACACACTATGAAATAACGTCACTAAATGACAATTTACAAAGTTAAACAGTTCAGGTGAAAATGGATGCAAAATTTGAATTACAGAAAATTTAACAATGAAACCAATCCTATATTAGCCATTGTTTGAAAAAATACCAAGAAGCAAGATGTGATTTTTAAGCTGCTATTATTTGAATGTCTTACCAACATGTGGTTATTGTTCAGTTGAAACTAAAATGTTTTCGTTTGCTTCATTCGAGAAGCCTCACGAGAGAAAAAAATTATCATGCATGTTATATCTGCATTTTTTTACCAAGAATTATTAAATTCTCACAAAATGACCGCAAACTTCAACTTTCTCACTTCAAAAAACTTATGTACAATCAAAATACACACTTCATGAAATCACGGAACTTGGATGGGGCTAAAATCAGCAGATTTCTTTCATGTTCATTACCAAATTAGTAAAAGAGGGTTTTTTTCAAACCTATCAATAAATTTGAAAGGAACATGGACATGTGTTGTACCAAAGCATGTATTCTTATTAATAATTATAGCTATGTAGCTCTATCAGTTAAAAGGTAATTGCAATGACGTCATGTGCATGAAGGAAAATTTCAAAATTTGAATGTGATAAAAAAAAAAATTGTTTTGTTACCGAGTAGTTAGGAATAAAGTCTCAGGTCGAGGTATCAGAGCTAAAATTGTGTATTCTTTCCCTCTTTTATTGTATTTTTAAAAAAACATTGGTTTTTATTCCAAAAATAAGTGGTGCAATCTAAACAAATCTTAGTATCACATTTTAAACATAAATTAATTAAATGATATAAAAAGTAAGAAGTGGAAATGTGGGAGGGTAAGAAAGAAGGTTAGATACCTTCAAAATATAAGGGCAAGTCAAGTCTCATAGCCTGCTTCATCTTTTTTTGAAGTAGTTGACTTAAAACTATGTGCCAGGTATGAGAATGCGAAACCTTTACTGGAGGTAGGGATGACATTGATTTCTAAATTGATACGTGACGGGTGCTCTGTGACCGGGCCAGCAACACAACTCCACAAATCATGCAAGCAATTTTCTTGTTGTTGTTGTTTTTAACATCATTTTCCNTAGTATCACATTTTTAACATAAATTAATTAAATATAAGGGCAAGTCAAGTCTCATAGCCTGCTTCATCTTTTTTTGAAGTAGTTGACTTAAAACTATGTGCCAGGTATGAGAATGCGAAACCTTTACTGCAGGTAGGGATGACATTGATTTCTAAATTGACACGTGACGGGTGCTCTGTGACCGAGCCAGCAACACAACTCCACAAATCATGCAAGCAATTTTCTTGTTGTTGTTGTTTTTAACATCATTTTCCACTAATGATTTAACGGTCGCTTTCAGAAGGACTTTTGTTTTGGCAGTGATGAATTTCTTGGCCAGATGTCCTTTCTGACACCAGCAAATGGCATTTTTTTCGGAAAAATGCATAAAATAGCGAAGTGAATTAGACAATGACCGATCTGCCAGAAAACTTTTGGATACCAAGTCTCTGCCAGCTTACGAAGAAAGTTATCACACAGTGTCATAAATGTAGACGTTTAAGAGCTATCGCCTGTCCTACTTTACCAGTCACAAACTTTCCAGCAAATCAAAAATGAAGGGGAAAAGGCTCTCAAGTAGCAGAGCTGATTTATGCCGGGATATCTAATCATTGGAACGTTAAAAAGAATGAACTGAAAGCCTACATACTACTGTATAATTGCAGTATACTATACTAATCCATGCAATATACCCTGAACTACTTCGAAATCAGGACTTAAAGGGTTTGCTAACGAGCCTAAAGTAGTTCATTACAAGACTTGGCAGACCCTAAAAAATTTATTCTGATAACTTCTCGGCCAAACAAACACTGTACAAGACCAATGAGAGTTCAACTTTATCATGGAAGAACTTGAGCCAGTACTTCTTGACAAAGAAATCATTTTGAACAACAGGTCATTTGCGTATTTTAAAGATGACATCCAAGTTGCAGGACTCACACCAAATTCTCTCAAAATATGCGTCAATACAAATTTTATTTCTTAAGAAAATGTGGATCAAATAAAGGACTCCGATTTGCGGAAATAGGTGAAATATCTGCTGACTTGCAAAGATCGGGTATGAAGCCGATGGGCGTAAGAATACATGTGGCCTCTTTGCTAACGCTATGGTAAGCAAGAAACTTAAAGTAACAGGCAGTCAATATAAAAATTTGGGACTATATCTAACATGGTTATATTTATTAATGTAAAATTTGATCCAGTATAAGACAACTCATAGTTGTTCATGTTGTATGAAGTCAGCAGGCGGGATTTTGGGCAACTTTGGATTAAACAAATAGGTTGAAATGTCGAAAATTTTGCTCTTTAATATTTAGTATCAAATATGCAAAAGCAGATAGTTTCCAGGGGGAAACAACCAGTTCTGGTTTACTAACACCACAATTTCTGCCAAAAACTGGTCAAAACGAGCTCTATGAAGCTGTGGAGAAGGTAGAAAATAACTGACTACTATTGTGGTCTACGATCGAGCAGAAAATGGACAGCCAAGTTACAATTGTCGGACTACAGGCTTACATCGCCAACAGAGGAAAATTGTGAAACCTCGAAATTTCCACTGGTCTCTTGAGGATGCAATCTGTGACGAGTTACAGGTTCATCCTCAGTGTCTTGCTTTCTATATTTCTTTTGCTCTGTGATGGTATCCTTGTTCAGCCAAATCCCTGGCATAATTGGTCAGAATAGTCAGTTGGATATGGATTGGAACTTTATCTTAGTCGCTGGAGTATGATACACGACAGTCCTTTTACAAGAGCTCAAAACGTCCTTCATTATTTTACCTATCTGGAATGGGCTTTATTGACCTGACCCATTCATTCCTACGAAGCTATGCTACATGTTACATGTACCCTTGGTGATATACTGGAGTTACTGTCTTGATCGGGTACCCGTGTATTGCGCTCTTTCCTTCTGCTTTTCGAGCAATTTTTTCTAAGAAGACAATTGGTTGTCCTCATACATGTTCTTATACCTCTCTAGTTTGTTTGTAGATGGTCTGTTGCTGAGCACAAGACCTTCGAAAGGTGGTTGCTCATCCGCGTTTATCTGCTTGCTAGGCTCCACGTGGTTCAGGCACACCAGCTGGTACGACGATATCTCACAGGCTCCAATCCATTGCTTAGATCTATTTGTTAAGGCTTTTCCTCGAGGTGTCGTGAACAAACCATGGATTCTTAGAGAAGCCTCCAACACTTAACGTTTGATGTTCCTTGTTATGAAAACAGAGTTACTGTCAGTAAGTGTGGACAACAGCCACCCCATGGTGTCGAAGGATGAGACTGATACGCGTGTGTTCTAAGGCTACTTTGAAGTGAAAGAGCGCATCAACACCAGTGATAAAGCAAGCCTTGATAATCTACGTAGAGAAGCACGGAAGGAGGCCATCAGGCAATCCTGCGTGTCATGCTTTTGTGCATGACAAGCAGGCATCCCAAGATTTTTAGTCTGCCAGACGGATATGACATAGTGATGTTAATTTGTTGGATAAACATATCGGAGGCATGGGGAAAGGTCTCAATGTTGTCATCAATCCACATTTGGGCCGGAAAGCAAGTGGGCTCAGAGTCAAAAGGCCTGTTTGTTTAGCATGTCATGAAAAATCATAGTTAACTGCGGATTTTTTTATATTAGTAAAATTCAAAATTTGTGCTTGTGTGATTGTGTGTGTGCGAGTGATTTGAATCCTTTACGGCACTTTAGAGGCCTGTGTTTTATACAAACTATGCTTTTTTGGGGATATCCTGTCAAGAGGCTGAGAAAGGAAGACATGTAGACGCATTCTCAAAGATAAAGACCTAAAATGGAAGACTAAATTTAACCAGGCAGGGTAAAAAGCTCAGGTTCAGTGTCAGGGTATATTAAAACCCTTACAGTCACCAAGCCCGAAAAACGGGTCATGTAGGCTGCTTTGTCGAAACATTTGAAGCAGTGATAGTACCTCCACTGAGATTAATTTCACTTCGTCAAATTTTGTTATCCTTTGTAGCATCAATTATCACAATTTTTTTCATTCGGCTTTTAAGGTAATCCGAAATTTTTGTCCTTTTGCATACCATAATCTGACCCTTTACATGAGTTTGTTTGCATAGTTTACTATTGAGCACCATATTCAATATAATAAGCAATAATCTTTTTGTTAGACTATTCTGATAATATGCTCAGACTGTATCAAAGCTACTGTATTGAGAAACAAAAGTATACATACCTTATCCCGAAGAGACGCTTCTTCAAACTTCTGCATTGACTCTTGGTTCACTTCAGGTTTTAGGAGTTCACCTTTGGCTAACGATTCGCTAAAATTTACAACATCCTCCGCTGTCAAATTGTCATATGAACCAATGTTCAGTATGTCTAAACACTTTCTGACCATTTCTTCAAAATGGTCTGGTTGATTGCTGCCTGGAATATTCTCAACTGTCAGTTTTTCTGATCCTTCCAATGTCGACTAAAACGCAGAAAGAAGGTTCATAAAGTAAGATTTAGATTGGTCATCGTACATGAACGTAAAGCATTATCAAGTAGTTAGGTGTGAGAGACATTCACATTTGCAATATACCAATCTTCCAACTTTACTAGCTTCTATGTGTACTATATTCTAAAGTATATTATAATATATGAAATGATATGATATGATATTATATTATTGAATATTATTGTATATTATATTATATTATAGTATATTATAGTATATTATAGTATATTATAGTATATTATAGTATATTATATTATATGTTATTTTATGTTATTTTATGTTAGATTAGATTAGATTAGATTACATTACATTACATTACATTACATTACATTACATT
>RDPX01000466.1:321744-336939 GCA_003991215.1 Morbakka virulenta | reverse complement strand
ACGGTAATGACATTGACGATGTACGTAGGGTTCCAACGAAGTAGGGTTTGTAATCGACGGGAGATGAAACGAAGAGAGGGGGGACGAGGTTTGGTTAGCATTGAAGATTGTGTTGGAAGGGAGCAGAGGAATTTGGGATTGTAAGGGCGGGATTGAAAAGAGGAGCTTCAAAAAGGTGTGAAGAAAGTTGGAATCATTGAGAGTGAAAACCTGATGGAGAAGGAAGTATTTAAAAGGAGTAACCAAAACAAGGCCAGAATGAAATGGCACGATAAAAGAATGTATGGGCAGTTCGACAGTGAAATGAATGATGAAATAGATAAAGTATTATCTTGGAAATGGGTTGTGCAAAGTGATCTAAAAAACCGCAGACTTGTCAGTCAGTTGCCTGACCTTAATCGGTTGTGCATGTCCCGAAAGGGCTGACACATAACGCATTTCTGTTTAACGGGCGGAAGTAGTGATGGAGCATCATATCTAGGTGTCGTGAGCGTGGATATCTTGTTCTGAAGGGCTGAGTACCGAGTTCTTACTTTTGTTACTTACGGTAGTCCTAAAGTCTTAAGTGAAGCCTCGCTAAGGAGACCGTTTTAAGCAGAATGGGTCACCTAAACTGGGAAACCTAAACAGGACCCAACTGCAAGGTCATGTACTGTTTTTATTTACATCAATATCGCACACACTTGGGTGTGATGCATGCACCCAGTTTACCCTTATCGGGCTGGTAGTGGGTTTGCTGGGGTTTCTACCCCTGAGTCCCCCATGGGCTCGTATTGCTCCACCATTTAATAATAATAATAATAATAATAATTCCTGGGTATTGACACAAAACTGCACAAGCTGAAGTGGGTGAATAAGGTTACCCTTCGCTACAACTACCCCCAGGTCAGCCTTGGGCAAGGTGTAGTACCTGCCAGCCTAAACCGAGACACGTACCAGGTTGACACCCAGCTCATGCAGCTTGTCTCATGGCCTTTATCTTTTGGTAGTAACCTTCTTAGAGGTAGTGTTTTGATAAAAATACCAGTGGTTGTGACATTTAAAGTCCACAGAACCTCAATTTAGTGAAATATGTCCAACCTTTATGATTCAGCTAAGGGCCTTAATGAGACTGGAACCTTGTGTGAAGATCTCTCCCCCGGCAGGTGTTTTCCGGTACAGCAGTGGCGACTGGGTCTTTATCTAGCTACTGCTAGAAAGAAGTGATCTAAGAAAGCAAATAAAATAGTAATGGAGTGCTATTTTCTATCAAATCCTGTCGATGAAAATGGAGTATCGATAATAGGATAAGGCAGAGGTTGCACATGGAATGGCGAGAAAAAGTTCCATTTGAAGCAAATATACAGCGAATTTCCGATAGAGCTAGAGCTTGAGATGATAAAAAAATCGGTTAAAAATATGTCGAATAGTGTGGTCGAGAATGAGGATGTTATAAACCATGGAAATCTTAAAGAAGTTGCTACTGTTGAGGAGCCTGTTATGAATGTAATGGTTACGCAGCAAGATGAAGAGGCTGAACAAACTTTTTCTGTTGGGGANCTATCAAATCCTGTCGATGAAAATGGAGTATCGATAATAGGATAAGGCAGAGGTTGCACATGGAATGGCGAGAAAAAGTTCCATTTGAAGCAAATATACAGCGAATTTCTGATAGAGCTAGAGCTTGAGATGATAAAAAAATCGGTTAAAAATATGTCGAATAGTGTGGTCGAGAATGAGGATGTTATAAACCATGGAAATCTTAAAGAAGTTGCTACTGTTGAGGAGCCTGTTATGAATGTAATGGTTACGCAGCAAGATGAAGAGGCTGAACAAACTTTTTCTGTTGGGGATGGTACTGAAGAAAAAAGAGCCATTTTATTTGAACTAAAAGAAATATTTGACTCAAAAGAAAAGAATGATGGAATAGCATTCAAAAGCATTAAATTGAGACTGGATGACATTTTCAAAAAGGTTAACAGGATTTTAGAATAATTCCGAACTTCTAACATCACGGAAACTAACAATTTTATTGTGGCTGTGTCTATATGGATTTCAAGACAGTTAGGTTTGAAAAAAGGCAAAAGAAACAAAAATCCAACTAAATTTCCATGATGGAAAGAGTAATAGAAAATGATATTAAGGACTTCAGAAGAACATCAATTTACTATCAGGGTAGAAAAGTAGTGAATTTTAATCTAAAAGAAAGATTGAGAAATCTTACGAAAAATATAAAATTTCACGGAAAGAACTAGACCTAATATTAGAAGAATTTAAAAAAGGAGTTCTAGCAAAGATGGAAACCTGAATAGGCATAAGAGAAGGATTCAGCAATTTAAACAAAATATCTGATTCAATTCTGACCAGAAAAGACTATTTTCTGAACTTAATGGGCCAAATGAAATGGAAAATGAACTACCCAATGTTGAAAAGAGTAGAGAATGCTGGAGTGGGACATTGAAAGAAAATAAAGAATGTTACAGAAATGCTAAATGACTGATTTTAAAACAAGAGAGTAATTAAGGAAAATAAGAAGGTTTAGTAATTACAAAGGAGGAAAATTCCAAATTGGAAAAGATGGAGTCCAGGCATATTGGATTAAGAGATTATCTTCCTTACACGAGGGAAAAGCTTTCCAATTAGATCAGATGTTTAACAGACAACCAAAACCTTCCTGTGTGGTTAATTTATGGAAGGACAATTTTATGTCAAAAGGAGGACAATTTTATGTCAAAAGAATAACGCTAAAGGAAATGTTGTACTTAACTGCCGGCCAATATCCTGCCTTTCCATTATGTGGAAGCTGATAATAGAGATTATATCAGATCATCTTTGCAACTTCCTTGAGGAAGAAAATATACAACCTGATGAGCAGAAGGGGTGCAAACGTAAGTATAGAGAGACAAAGGACCAACTTACGATAGACAGAGCCGTACTGAAAGAATGTAAAAGAAGGAGAACAAACTAGCAATGACATGGATTGACTATAGCAAAGCATATGATCTGATCTCTCATAGCTGGATTGAGGAGTCCTTAGATTTATTCGGAGTTGTTGATAATACAAAAGGTTACTAGTATGTAGTATGAAGAACTGGAAATTAGAGCTGACCTCTTCTGGTTCCTTGCTTGGTAATATCATCACAGAAGAGGTTTTTTCCAAGGTGACAGTCACTCAACACTTCTATTTGCTTTATGTCTAGTACCAATGACTCTGATTTTAAGGAAAATGAAAATGAAAATACGTTAGGAAATGGGAGACAAATTAAAAAAAAAACAAAACATTTACTCTCCATGGATGACTTAAAATTGTTTACCAAAACTAAAAAGAAATTAATTCTTTAGTAAAAACTGTGCACATGTTCAGCAAGAGATGGAGTTTGAAGTTAAGAAATGTGGGGTACATGTGCTAAAACAGAGGTTTAAAAGTATTGAAGCCAAGAGACGTCCAACGACCTGATTGAGGTGTGGTAAAAACTATCGATGAGGAATCGTCGGATCTGAGGGTTTCCAAGGCTTCCTCATGTGCCCACCAAAAGAAAGTTTTTCCTTAGAAAACCCTGTTCATTCACTCTGGAAACCCCACTCCCCTCAGTATCCGGTTATAGATTTGGAAAAAAAGAGAGATACTTTTCCCATCGTCAGGCTGGGAGAAGTATTTCTCAAAACGTAGCTCAAAAAAACCCTTACGTCTCAAGACATGATAAAGCTCTTACGTGTATGGCTTCCTCTAAGTCCATAAATTTCAGAATTTTTAAAAATTAAGCTCTTCTTGTTAATAAGCTTATTCATTAAAAAATACAAAACTCTTCAAATAGATTTCGTAACAAATCAGCCTGGTGCTCAATGCATCCATTTTTCCCTCCATTTCTTTTCGATATACCTACTCGGAAAATTAAATTTCGGTTGCGCGTGAAGATGCCCTACAACTGGTGAAGCATTCCTCACTTTGAAATTGTGTTAGCTATGAAATGTCAGGCAGGTACATGTTGATAGGCATGTATTTTTCAGGGTTATTTAAGATATTTTGTTAAAAAAATTGTGATGCTGTTAGCCTTGTTTAATCTTCCTGTGGCACCTCAAAACCAAAACTTTGCCTGTCGTTCTAGGAGCACTGGGCCTTATAAAGAAAGGTATTGATAAATTTCTCGAACAAATACCTGGAAATCCCAAACTAGAAGAAGTCCAAAAAATTCTATTGAACAGCACAGCGCATGTTCTTAGAAGCGCCCTGTCGATTTAAATCATTTCACTTTTTACATTTTAGTCGTTTTATGTCATATGTAAAACTGTAATTCTGTCCTCTTACTGTTCGTAATATTCCATCTATATTCTCGTCTCCTTGATGTTCGTAATATTCCAATGACTAAAATAAAACGTTTTTATATAGCCAAAACTTTTATATGCTTTTGTTTTGTTATTGTTAGTCTTAGGGTTTGTATAATTTGTAACTGTCTCATATAGTGTTCGTCAATTGCCTTTGTTCAATGTGGATATTTTTGTTGAAATGTATTTCCTCAAACTTTAATCACCCAAGGTCGCTGGTAGCGATTGGTGCTTGATTTTAATTAGCAAATCCAAAGAAAACTATATAATAATAATAATAATNCACTTTTTACATTTTAGTCGTTTTATGTCATATGTAAAACTGTAATTCTGTCCTCTTACTGTTCGTAATATTCCATCTATATTCTCGTCTCCTTGATGTTCGTAATATTCCAATGACTAAAATAAAACGTTTTTATATAGCCAAAACTTTTATATGCTTTTGTTTTGTTATTGTTAGTCTTAGGGTTTGTATAATTTGTAACTGTCTCATATAGTGTTCGTCAATTGCCTTTGTTCAATGTGGATATTTTTGTTGAAATGTATTTCCTCAAACTTTAATCACCCAAGGTCGCTGGTAGCGATTGGTGCTTGATTTTAATTAGCAAATCCAAAGAAAACTATATAATAATAATAATAATAATAATAATAATAATAATAATAATAATACAGCACTCCCCACTCCTCGCCTGATAGCTGACAACACATAGAAAGATACCTTAGTACTAGTACTAAGTCTGGTATTGCAGCATTGAATTCAGTCAGGATATTTGTTATTGCCCTGTTTGGTCACAAAAACAACAAAAAATAGGCACAAAATACATTACAACATGGCTTTTATGCCTATTTATTGTTGTTTTTGTCATCAAACAGGGCAATAACAAATATCAAGTCTGAATTCAATGCTGCAATATTCATTTTGTTTTATACAATCTCTTTACTTTCATTATCTTATTATGTACCCTTTCTTCAGCCTTTCTTGGAAGAAAGATCTGAAGAAGATGACATTGATGTTTTAACAATTAGATGAAGAAAATTACATATGATTACAGGAGACGAATCTTGATGCAAATTTCTGGCACTTTGGACGCTTTTAAAAGTAGTATGTTATCTTTCCCTTTCTGTTTTTGAGCTGAAAGGTCTTGGCGAACCATTGCTATTTTACAACCATGTTATCTCCACCAGCAAGTGTTTGTGAAAGATGAAGCAAAGTATCAAGCCCAATCCGTTCATAACAGTGGAGGGAAGCTTTGGCAATGGTTTCCCCCTTTCTGTATTTTTTCGGTCCACATTTTCAAGAAAGCTGCTACAACTTTGTCAGCAGCATTTTTATAATCACATTTTCTTTGAATAATATCTTTATCAAAAAATTTTAAGTCATGTTTTTTAAGTTTAGTAACTTTGGGAGGGCAGTTTGCAAATCAGGGAGAGTTTTTCCTGTTCATCCCTCATGCTGATATTTATTTTATCCAATACAAGGAATGATCAGCATGAAATAACGTAGTTAACAAGGCAATAAAACAAAAAAGGGAAAGGCATACAGCCATCCTTTTCATAAAACCGTTTATCAACAATTATCAAAACGTTTTTACAAAATACACACAATACAGTTGAACGCATGCTAGTTATGGTATTCAATACTACAGTAAAGGTAGGAAATGACTTTACTTAAGTGCCACTAGAACTAGACTATTCATACCTAGCTGCTTCAGGTTTCTTACAGAGGAAAAGGTAGGTAGGCAGCAAATAACATGGACCTGTAAACAGGTTCTTGGTTACCCACAAGTTTTTGCTTGTAGGATTTGGGACTGGTATACAAAATAGAGTAATAGAAGTTCACAATGGCTTCTTTTTATAGGTTTTCCTTATCTAACCAGAGACCGAAATCAATCCATACTTAATGTGGTTTCAACGCAGGTTCCTGCTTTTTTACGGACACTGTGGGAATGATTTATCTAATGTCAATAAACTGTATAACTACATTACAATAAAAAAATAATGAAGTACAATTAAAACAAACTAGCATTCACCAACATAAGAGTTTATGTAACGTTGCCGAGGTGGGGGGATTTAATTCAGCCAAATTATTTGCTTGGAGAGCTACCAGGCGACATATAACCTTCGGGGGGCTGGATTTTGGAGGTACTAATTAGTAGACTTGACCTGCTACTTGCTGGATGCCTTTTGAGGCAAAGGCTAGGTTCGTACTGATAATATGGCGTAGAAGAGAACTGGGGACCTGACCATGTATTAATCTAAGAGGAGCCATGGATTAGTTACACTTTAAAGATGAATGTAACAGCGTTAATGAGAGTCGTGCTGCTTAATATAAGACTGTCTTGTTCGGTTGTAAGATAAATGGCGAGGAAGAGGTGTCATCATGCGACTATCTCATTCTCTAAAACACACAGGATGTCAAAGGAGATCAAGTTGGCAACGTGGAACGTTAGAACTATGTACCAGGTAGGAAAAAAGGCTAGCGTAGGACAGGAAATAAAAAGACTAAAACTGAACGTATTGGATTTGAGCGAGGTGAGATGGTCGGACGTAGGCTGTTTGGGGACTATGAGTGACGGTGCCTTCATCTATTTGGGTAATGACTCTGCAGAGAGGTGTGAGAGGGATGGTGGAAAGCATCTATTAATTGATGTAGCAGAAGATGAGAATCCAGCATTCATTATGAGCGATGTTTGCGACAGCTGTAGAATATGGTAATGAAATAATCCCACATGTTAGAAAAGAAGCAAAACAGTCATAGATTACTGATCATATACAGTATTACAGCTAATGGAAGAAAGAAGACAATACAAGAGGAGTAATGTAATGAGACATAGAGAGATGAACAGTTTAATTCAAAGGAAATGTGTAGAAGAAAAGGAAAAATGGATTAGTGATGGACAAACGAAAATTGAAAAGATGAATATGAAAGATGAGCAGCGAATGTATGAAAGGGTGAAGCAATTAACATGTAACAAAAGAAACATCACCGGTAATACTCGTATATGTGATTAGATGATAGCTCCTACGTTTTAATGTGGTAGAGCACTGTTGCTGATAACATTTCATATTCATTTATTAATACCTATCTTAATATGAGTGAAGAATTGCTGTTTATGTCTGCTAATTTTTCAAAATACAAATTTTAATTCATAACGCTAGCCAAATTTGAAATATCCTTAATTTTGCGCACCATGATACAGAAGCATATTATTTTAGATTTTGAATTCAATGTGGGACGAAATCTTTAATACCTGAACATTAATCAAACATGGCAGGCAAACAAGCGCTAGAAATTATAAAAAGCCAAACTGTCTACACTAACCAATTAGCTAGAGAAAAACCCCCTAAATACTAGACATATATCCTTTGATTAGGAATTGAACAATACAAATTTGAGTGGCTTTTAGACACATTAAAGCATTGTTACAGCACAAAGCAACGGTAATGCTTTTCTAATAAACTTCTGTTAGATATGTTAATCTTTGGCTAAAGAAAAAATTCATCTTTGGCAATGTTACGGCTGCTCTTCTTATTAATCAATATTGATTATGTTTTTGAGATTAAATTTGTCAAGTCAGTGATAACTAATTGTCTCAGCTTTGAATTAAAAATAAGACCAATAGACGTTTTAAAAGTTCCGTACATTGACCACGACTAGACAGAAAGTCTAGTCTCTTAAACTCTTTCAATAGCTACATTGTACATAAATTCTGACACCAGTGAATTTTCTATTTCATAACTTCTTCGCTAGAGTCAGCGTCAGTCAACATGCTGTGTACTCTAGTAATTTTTTTGTTAAAAAATTTCAGAATTTAAGAGCTCTATATGCATGTGTTTACACAATATAACAAGAACATACAAAATTCTATTACTTTTACTCCGAGCATGAAATATAGGTGGAACGAGCAGTTTGTTCTTATACAGTCTATTCCCGTCTACCACCGCTATTTTTTCGTTCTCAGTCGAGTTATTACATAACTTCGCTAAAAAGATTTAAAGTATTTATTTTTTATTGTTCCACAAGAAAGAAACTAATTTCGTTTGATTCACAATTAAAATTTAGCATGTTTCCTGTTTATTTCTAAAGAAATGTCGTTAAGCAACCAAGAGTCAGTCAACAAACAGTGATTTTATTGAAATAAAAACACCTCACAAAATATACCTTACAGTACAAGTTAGATAAATTAGGCTTCGATGAAGGATCAATCAATGCCAAAGGTGCTAAGAAGTTTATAGTCAATCGAGAAAGAATCTTTACAAGGAGAAAGCAAAGAGACCAGCTGCAATTAATTGACAAAAAAGGAGACGCTTTGCAAGGTGCAGACAGAAAGCGTTTGGACAAACTGTTGGAGGAAGAGTTGCTGCTTTGAACAACTGAATTCCGATCGTCTGAGCTGCAAATGAAGAGAAAGATAATCAAACTAAAGAAAAAAATATGCTTACGGAAAAAGCTGAGAATTGTTGAGTTTTATGCCGGTAATGGTTAGATGAAACAATTTTTGAACAGACACGGACTGTGAGAAGAAAAACTACCAAATCACAAAATGATCCAAATTGACTCGTTGATAGACTATTTCATTTTCATTTTGTGCTTCAAGTTAGAAAGTTAAGAAGCCTACATAGCTACGTAAACCAAAATATTATTGCGATGAATGAGACAGCAATTTGGGTTGACATGATATCCGGTAAAACGATAAATGCATATGGCACAAAGGTCATTCGAAGGAAAACTACAGACCACGAGGAAAGCAAAATTACTGTCCGTTTAACAAGAACTGCCGATGGAAAGAGGCTAAAGCCAATTATCTTGTTCATGGGAGCAAAACCAGAGGTGAAGAAATTAAATCAGCATTTTAAAGGAAAATGTTTTCTTGCGTCCAAGTACGTTTGTGTGAACAATGAAATTAGTGCACAACATTGGCGCGTAATTGTTGGTAAGTTTTCACTTGGGAAAGGGCTGTTTATTTGGGACTCTTTCAAGACACACATAAGTGACTGTACTAAGAAAGTTTTAAAAGATTTTGAAATTGAAACAGACATTATTCTTGACAGATGTACCGCTCACGTTTACGTGCCTGGCATGCTCTGAAATAAACCTTTCAAGAGCATTATAACTGGGCTTTATGACGAGTTACTGGCTAGTGATGTTCATACATACATCGCAGCAGAAACATGCGACCTCAAACCGTAAAGACACATTTGGGATATATATTTAAATCGTAGTCACACTTAAATAGACATGATTAAGGACCCTTTTGAATGTTGTGGTATCACTATTTCACCAGGTGGATCTGAAATTGAAAAAATCACTTGTCTTGAAAAAGATCAGCCGTTTGCGAGGGAGTTGGCTAATTTAAAAAAGAAGAAGGCGAAAATCCTTGAGGAAGTACGATCAGTTTATCTTTTCAAACATGTAACCAAAAATGAGGAGGAAGATGCTTGCCCTAGTTAACTTTTTATTGAGCAAGACAACGACGATTACAACATGATTGATATTAATGTATAACGAAATGGTTGTTGCGTTTTGTTACATTTTTTTCTATAGAAACAGAAGCTATATTTTTTTAAGAATATATTAATTTTTGTTTAGCGTCTGCTGTCTTAGGCCATCGTTAAATATAGCACTCTCGAACTAGCACACGCCTTGAATAAATTCACATCCTAGAAACTCCATTTTTTAAATTAGCGCATAGTGCGCCTGACCCAATGATTACGGTAGGAAGCATCAATTTAATACTCTACTGTTTGTGGACAATTTCTTGGTATATCTTGACACAGGAATATTAAGAGTTTAAAGTAAAGCTAACTAACTTACTGAGAACATCAGTGAAATATGGTCCCGAATCAATCTGGTAAATGGAAGTAGCTCGATTGATAAGAATCAGTGACATAGGGTTATTCCACCACTAGAGGACATTTATATGGAATAGAGCTCTGGGTAGAATCAAGTTTACATATCAATCAACCAAAAAGTTGCAGTAAATCTTTTTCTACTTAAAGAAAACTCTGCTATATGTTTACTAACGGGCAGCTATACCCCACAGGAATCTCGCTGTTGAGCATTTGTGGTTTTTGGTATCCATTACATTTTGTTTGTTTGTGTTTTTCTGTCAGGCTTTTCTATTTTGTTCTGGTAAGTTACATGAACAATGGCTGTAGTTGTATTTCACTGGACCGAAATAATGACGTTAGGTCTTGTCTTAAGCAATGAAACAATGGAAAAGGTACAAAATCTTATTATAAACAGTATATGCTTTTAATAAAAAGTCACCATAAAAAAATTTAGAGGCCATTGTCATACCACAGCAAAGGTTGTCCTTGCAGCAAAAAATGCACTGCACACAGTAAGGTTAAAAGTGTAGGGTCACAGGTACTTTGATCTCAAGCAATAACCTGCAAAACGTATTACTTTTCCTTACTGAAAATGTCCTAATCAACACTGAGCTTGCTTCGTAGTTTTTTCTTAGTAGATTTTTTCGTACCTTAAATCAATTGACCGCTATAAATTCTACCTATTAATCAAATAAATGTGTAACAAGTGTGTATTGTTATTTTGAGATGTGAAGGATGAAGGCAGGCAGTAGCAGATTTGAGGTTCATTGGGGTTTTCAAAACATTCTATTTGCCCATCTACGAGAAGAAAATGTACTTAATTTCTGTTACTTAATTTCTTAATTTCCTTTGTAAATGACTCTGAATGACGATACAAATATGTCTAAGAATACTCAGTGGACTTACGATTTTTCGACGTATAAAAAATCTAATTGCTTTGTTTAGAATTGAGTCAACTAAACAATTTTTAGACGTCTAAAAATGTTAAAGAGTCAATCACCAACATCAAAAGCTAGGGACGTTTTTGTTGGACAGTTCTCCCTTTTTTCCTGTTCCTTTGGGCAATGTGCAGGCCTTCAGGGTGAGAGACAGAGCTGTTTCGAGGAGTACCACCATACTGATCTTGTGTTTGTTGGTTTCTTTCACCAAGTGCTAAAAGCCATATTTCTGGAAGTGTGTAAGGTATACTATTGATGTGATTGCTGTACTGTAGCAAATAGATTCTTTCTGTTACTTTTATTTGTTTACTTGTCAATAATAACTTTTTCCAGTCAAATATGTGATTTTTCGTCCAAAAGTGTTTTGCTGTTTTACGACTTCTGGTAGCACCTATATGAATAGCTTTGTTATGCTTCTTTTTTAATTGATCCTTTTGATTCACTTCTTTTTCTTCTTCTTGCCCCAGACTATATGCCATCCTTCCAGTAGGAAGCACAATTTAGGGCCGCTTCGGTGGGTTCCGCAATGTCGGCAGGTATACAGTTTGGTACCGTGGCAGGTGAGTAGATGTTCCATTGTCTGGGTGCAGGGTTAACGTCTAGTCCAAGGTGGTTGCAGAGATTGACCTGCTTGGTCTCAGCAGTTTCCAGCATGCGTCGCGTTGAGACTCTCTGCGTACATTATTATTATTGTTATTATTATTATTATTTACGAATGTTTTTACAGGATAGGCCAATTCAAAATTTTACATATTTACAAATAAAGTATTCACAAATAAATGAATTATGTTTTATCATTGGGTCCTGTGCACCCCTTTGATTCACTGGGACGGTCCTTACAATGTATGGAATGACAGGCTCTCTTTTTTATTTCCTCTTCCTTTGGTTTCTACTTTTGACCTTAGATTTTGTTAGAATATATTGTTAGTTCGGTAAGACATTTTTAGACCAGTAGTTCTTCATCTTGAGAGTTAAAGCAAGGAGGAAGTAGCGAAGTGTATCGGTCATTTCCACCTAATTGAATTTACTCCCACACAGTGGGTCACGTCTGTTGCAGTCCCCTTGGTTCTCTGACACTGAAAAATGATGTAATATTTGACATTTTTTAATGCAAACTTATGAAAGGATCCAGTCTCTATCCAATGTTATGATAAAAGGTAGTTAAATTCAGAAAATTCCTTTGACAGTCCTATTATAAGTGTAAGTCAGTTTTCTGAGGTCTGTCTGACTGTGTTGAGAACAATATATTTCATTGGTGGAAAAGTGAAGACATTTTAAGTTCTAAAAGAATACATTATCACAGCTTTCTAAAATTAATCGAGTAGTCATACTGACATCTTGGCCAACAATTTGACAATATAGAAGCCATGGACTCCTCTAAAGCGGCAGGTAGTTTCAACATGTATTATTTCATCAAAAATGAGAAATTTGACTTTCGCCTTAAAACTTAAATAGATTAATCATAGCCTTAAATTGTTTTACAATAAAAGTTTATACGAACTAAACATCAACTTTTCAACCATTCACATAGAATTTGAAGAAAACCACCCGATAATTCATCTAATCTTTGTCCAAAAAGACCAGTAAATTGAACAGAAAACTGGAATCTTTTATAAAAGTATTTATATTCTACTCAGTTTGTTACATTCAAGCTAAAAAAATACTTTAAACTTGATTATACATTTGGGAAAATAAAATTTAAACAGAAAATAAAAGAGCAGTAGTAGAATTGTTCTTGATAACAAATAGGCATTTTTCTTCACAGCAAGTGTGGAATGTACTTGCAAGGACAAATGACAGAGGATCCCTTTCTATTTTCTTATAGCTTGTACTGTCTCGACTCTGTCGTTGTACTTAATGTTTTATGCTTTTTTGGTTCAAAGAATATTTTGTTTGCTCACAGAAATATGTGATACAAATAAATTTCTGTCACTTTACCCCGGTTAATAATAAGAGATATATAATCACACTACACGTTTTAACCAGTAATGATTATGAAAGACATCTATGCTATTATGTTAGGAATGCTGGGCGCACCCATACTTTCTTAGGTAGCTATTATTGGCTTCTGCAACTACCGCCAGCCTACCGTTAAAACTGTTATTAGTATCCAGATCCAGTTTCAAAGTAGCAATGTAACATGATGCACTGAGGGAACCATGTTAGAACTATCTTTTTTGAAAAAGTTTGAAATTTTTCTTACAACACGGACCTATTTCCACTGTCTCTTTTTGCAGGAAAATTATATTCTCTTTATCAATAAAGCCAATGTTTGAAATTTTTACTGGTATATGTCATATTTAGCTGCGACAGCAGGAAAATGAGTACAAAATTAGGTCTGGATATGTGTGTGAATGCGTTGGTGTGTTTCAGTGTGTATTGTGTTAAAGCGCCAGATTCTCATTTCTTGACTGGAGTTAGACTGTTACTTGTAGTGTATGTGTAGGTATATGTTCCTACATGTTCCTGTATGTTCCTATATATTGGTAAAATATAGTTATCTTATCGTAATAATAATTACATTTGATTCTGTTTCATATAAAAATGAATTTGTGCAGTTAAAGTAATCATGGTTTTTTCATTCTTACACGTGCGTGATAGTGTGTGTTTGTTTGTGTCTATGATATTGTATGCATGTTGGTGGTCACGTGGTATCAGTTGTACTTATTCATAAGATTTTATAGTGTGGTCGTTAAAACTTAAACATAAAACACACTTCAATGGTGCTGGATACCTCCATAGACAGAGGTTCTACAACTAGACAAAAAAAAATGGAATATTTTCTACTCCCGAAAAAAATGCCTGAAACAAATTTTAAGCAATAACCAGGTCCCTAGCTGATATTCTGAGTTGGTGGAAATAAAATTATTATTTTAATCAGCACAATATATGTATAAACCTTACAATTACAACCTAAAATATTATCAGCAGGAATTTTACTGAGAAAGAAATTAATAAAACCCGGAGAGTATTGGAAGGCAATGGAAGATAAGATGCTCTGTGTCTTATTTAGGTATACCTGTGATGTCCCATGATGTAGTTGTGGTTTCAGATTTGAAGCGTTTGTAACTATTGATTGCCAACCAATACTTAAGCTAAAAGTGGAGTTAAACCTTATTCAAGTGATCAAAGGGATTTAATATAATGCTAGAAGAAAATTGTTGAAAAAAACAACCTTTGTATCCTGCTGGATTTTATCAGCTTGACCTTCATCTCTTGTGCGAAGTGATATAGATCTAGCGAGTTCCTCAGGAATCACCTTTGACTTTCCTTCAAAACCAGCAGTACGAAGTGCTTCCCTTACTGACTCGACAAAATTTGGTAGTTCTCGTCCTGCCATTCTGTACTTGAGCGATTTACTTGTTCAACAGACTTTCAGCGTAATGAAATGATTTAATTTTCAAAGCGACTCTTTCCCACCAGCTTTGAATGTCTGTTTTCGATACGGATGAATGGCAATTCATGTTTTTCTGCAGGATGAAAAACACAAGATTTAAAAGGAACAAAAGGGTTCCATTGTTTCTAAACATAAATTGGAAGGTCATTAAGAAGTTAAAACGAGTCAAGCAGTCCCAACAAATATTCTAGTTGTATTGTATGAATAGCAAACTTATAAATATAAATTATATATAAACGACATTCAATCCATATTCATATAAATAAATATATATATACATACATATATATATATATATATACATATATATATATATATATACATATATATAGATATATATATATATACATATATAGATATATATATATATACATATATATATACATATATATACATATATATACATATATATACATATATATATACATATATATACATATATATACATCTATATACATATATATACATATATATATACAAATATATACATATATATACATATATATATATATATATACATAAATATACATATATATATACATATACATATATATATACATATATACATATATATATACTTATAAATTTCACTCTTCATTTCCTGAAGAGTGAATAAAATCACGAAACAGGCTTGTCGAAATGGCTTGTGTAGTTTTTTGATTCTTTCCAACTTATCATATCTTATATATATATACTTATATATATACATATATATACATATATATA
>RDPX01000466.1:299901-321497 GCA_003991215.1 Morbakka virulenta | reverse complement strand
ACGCTTAAGTGTTCATTAACAAAAGTTTTTTTCTATGGCGGCAAGAAGATACAAGTTCGTTTCTTTTGTTCAAAGTGGCTAATTGTGGGCGGTAAATGATTAGGCATTTTTCTTTGATGCAGAAGTTGCATCTTTTGTTTGTGTTATTGTAGGGTCGGTTTGTTGAAAGGATTCTCCAAGACATTGTATGGTCTATATTTCCGTCTTTTAATGTCCAGATGTACTTGCTGAGTTCCGTCGAGTTTCTGTATTTTTTTAAGGGTACCAACACCAGTTGTAAATAAGATACATAAAGCGCTACTGGAATATTTTTATTTGTACATTTCCTGACGAGTGAGTAAAATCAGGAAACAGGCTTGTCGAAATGGATAGTGTAGTTTTTTTATTCTTTCCAACTTATTATATCTCTTTTATATATACATATATATACATATATATGATATATATACATATACATGAATGTCGTCTTCGAAAATTATTTCTGAATTCTTCCGATGATCACTAAATATTGATCTGAGTTTGTCAACGTCCTGCTTGACATCTATCATCAGCTGGACTGCCTAAATGGCTTGGGTGACGGGCTCCAAAACCGATGAATACTTAGATGATATAAACCGTTATATTTTGCTCTAATCCTTGGCTTGCCCAGACGTGCCCTTGCATAGATATTCGCCGGCTTTCTATTCAAAGCATCACTTACCACTTACCCATCACAAGCATTATTACATTATTTTTTTCAATAAATTTCTTATAATTGTTTAGCCCAATCTTGCCCAGACTTGCCGTGATTGTATTAAGTTGCTTTTTTGGTACTGGTATCATTTTGCTGTCAATACCTATGATTGCCTAGGCTTTCCATGCTATCTGCACGTTGGTAATAGTTGAAGTGTCCTTGACCAATCAGCGTTTTTGGAAATAAGAACTAGTTGAAATGTGAGCTCGGCGGGATGCATGAACTACATTTTAACTTTTATTGAATACTGGAAAATTTGGGCGAGAAGATATTTATATTAAGCATTAGAAATTTATATCTTTCACACAATCTTAAGAATTACTAACAATTTGATTACTCTAAATTACTTCCAGACTTTTCTAATCATCACTTTATTTACCTCGTGTTTATATCTACGAACTCGCACTGTAATCATTATACAGTGCAGATGATGTTGCTAATCCGAATATGCCAAAAATTAATTTTGAAAAAGGACAAGAAAAGTTGTTCCAATTTGTGTACTGAGTTAGACATAACAGACCAACCACAGAAACTTGTTTTACTTCAAAACTATACAAGAAAGGTATATTTAAACGTGTATGACAATTCCTTCGTTGCAGGCACAAAAACAGCCCATGCGATGTAGAAAAAGGCCCTAGACAACCATTTAAATCTAAAAAGTAACACTACCTATGGAATTTATTTATTTATTGTTTTCTAAAACAACGTCAAGAGCGATATTAACAGCAAATGATCCTTTCTACAAGTAATAATGGACTGAGATGAAATGCTTTCATAAATCAAGGCAAAAATAATTTGACGTCTGGAGAAGGCTTAAATGACGAAGACGAAGAACTCAACAAAAACCTTTTGGTATGCTTACAACAAAAAAGACGAATACTTAGAATTCTCCTTTCAATCTTTGAAAACAGAATTATTCTCTTTTTGTGCAGGGAATTGTCCATTCAGAATCAAAATTTGTCCAAAGAAATTTGTCGGAAATGCAAAAAGCATGGACAGTTTGCACAATTTTGTCAAAGTAAACAGTCAAGTAAGCTTACAAATTGAATAGCATGTCTACTTCCCTCTATCTCTGGTTTCACGTCTGAGAATGCTTGTTGTTAATACTTCATTTTAACATTTCAGAAAATTTATAACATTGTTAGTTTTATATGTAACAGAGAGGTAAATTTGGAGGCTTCTTAAGGGCATTTACGGGACTCCCTACTCTCCTGAAAATATTTCCACTACTTTTCTTACCAATGGAAAGGATTATAATAAAGAACGTCTTTAAAGCGAGTACACTGCAAGAAGAAATAATTTCAATGTTACACCTAATGCCTTTGAACCTGTGTTGCACACTGATGAAGTCAACAGAATTACTGACGAGAACACGGGGAACGATCAACGTTGATTTTATGGATCCATTTCTGAAAGGAACATATGTAGCCAACTGATTGATTAACGATCCCTCTACGTTGTATTAATCAACAGTACACTGATAAATGTGATAACTGGACTTAACAAATTAATAACCAGCTTTCACGAAGAATTTGAACATATTTGGATTCCCACACAACGTCATGAATGACAGCGGTCCGCTATTCAATTCAGTTGAACCGAGAGCTTTCAAGAAACAAAACTCAATAAATTATTGTCAAATGACTCATTTGTGGTCTCAATGAAATAGAACAGTGGAAAGATCCATGATATCCCTTATCAAAGTCATTTGTACAATCTGTGTGAAAGAAAATATAAAACAAATAGCTAAGAATTTCCTCTTAGCATACAGAGTTATATCACATTCAACCATAAAATACAACCAGCAAACATCATGTTGCAGAGATAGAGACGATATACCGTCCCTGCTAATAAATCAAAAATAAAAAGGAATTGAAATTGATTGCACGAGAATCGGTACGTAATGATCAATGGTCTAAGAATGTTACAAAGTTTTAGCAAGTCACACAGAGACATGTCAGAGTGACTTTTACTCCATGGTTTATCTTGATTTACACAAATACCAACACCGTTCTATTCACGAAAGATTACTGGCATTAAATGTTTATCAATTACTGCAGCACAATAATCTATGCAATAGGAACTCGTTTGAAAGTTTCATATCTTCATGTGGTCGTAATAAAATAGAAACTCTGGGCAAAATATTTCTCCGATGATTCAAAAAATGCATTCCAGATTGTGCATTGCCGTACATTAAAGACTAGAATCTTTATTTTTTTGGAAAGAATACAATGTATGAAGTAAAAATTTATCTGTGTCAGCTTTAAAGTAATCTACAATCCTATGCCTAAGCAGGGCTTTTTCTCAGTTATTGCTTTTTTTAAAGAATATGCGCTCTAATCTACTTTAAACAAAATTGATCGACATTTTTAGATAACTTGCGGCAGCTTGTGCTGCCGCACGTTACTGCTCTGTCAAGGCAATTTGTCTCCAAATAAAGTCAAATTTTTTTTTAAATTTTTTTTTTTATAGTTTTAACGTCATTTTCCCCCAGCAAGTGGGGCTCAGACGGTGCCCTTCACAGGGACTTTGATTTGGCAGTGAGGAATTTTTTGGCCGGTTGCCCTCCCTGACGCCAACCATTGGCTTTTTCTTTTCGCAAAGTTCTAAATTCCCCTCGACAGCTAGGGGCACCGAACCCGGAACTCTTGGTTACTGTGCAGTGCACTGTAACCAATTGTGCAAACTAATCATTAAGCCACGGCTCCAANCGACAGCTAGGGGAATCGAACCCGGAACTCTTGGTTACTGTGCAGTGCACTGTAACCAAGTGTGCAAACTAATCATTAAGCCACGGCTCCAAATAAAGTCAAATATGTCATCTATTTTGTATGTAGCATCATATCGAGTTGAGAAGACATCAATCACCAAATTGACAACGATGTAGACAAAATCAAAAACGTTGTTTTGTCCACTGTTTGAACGCTTTGTCTTGGAGAAGTTTGTTCCCATCAAAAATAGTTTGCTTTTCTTGTGTTTTTTTAGCCATGAACTGTGGGTTAATTGGCATTCTGTCTGCAACTAATTTCGACTCATTAGAAACCTGGCTACATTTACTGTATCAATCGTAATAGTCCTGTACTAGTAACTTAAAAGATGAGAATTCTGTATCAATAGTGGCTTGCCTTGCTTGTATTAACAGGACGTGACAGGACGTTCTTGAAAATTGCTTTCTATTTGTTAAAATTGTCTTCATAGAACGAAAGATGAAATATTCTTTTATTTACCACTTGCAGAAGTCGTTTTTGTATAGTCGTGCTATCGGTTAACTCGATGAAGAAATTGTTGGATTTATTATTGTCTGCTGCAAACCTGTTCAGGCTCTCTACATAGGGGTCGTTCACATATTACGTAATCAACTTTCGGCCCATATTATACTCGCCCCTCCCCTTTGTAACCAATCGTAATCATTTGGTGACCCCTACCAAAATTACATCCTTATCTACTTACCCCCCTAATCAATGTTACAGTAATTGGTGGGCCCACCCGAAAAAATACCCCATGAACCGGCCTCAGCCATATCAAGAACTAAATAAACAAATATTGTTGAATACATATCTTTTAACAAAAGAAAAACACATTATTTGAAGATCAATACAACAGGTTTAAAAAGCTGAAAACAATCGCTTATCTGGCCAAAGATATTTCGATCATCAACAATGGTGGTCGGTCCTGATTCTATGTGGCCATTGCTCTCAAATTCACTAATATCACTTTCGTCAGATGGTTCTGCTGCTTCCTTGTTCTTTTTGCATATCCGTTTGTTCGTTTTCATTGCAGGTATTGTCTAATAATAGATTTTACAAACTTTACATGTGTGGCGTTCGATGATTCTTTCGCTTTTGTTGTTCCTTTGTTAGAGTGATAGTAGTAGGAAACATCTAATTTCAATGACGAGGCTACAATCAGGGACTGGAACAAGGATCGAAGTGAGCCTGTCACTTGCTTGATTGTCAAGCCATTTTTTTGATGTGCCAATTGGCATCGGAGGTGGCAAAAATCCCTTAGGAAAAAACTTGATGTAGTTTGCTCTCCATTCTTTGCAACAAGACTAGTCAGTGCACTTCACTATCTGCAACATGTGCTGTGACTGGTAAACATGTTTTACTTTCCACTTATCAGACCTGTGGAACAAGACGTCACTATGCTCTTCTTCAGGCCGGTATGTATACGAAGCAACGACTGGGTGGTTGTCAATAACTGTTTCTGACCAAATTTCTGCAAGGACTTTTCCGGCAGCTTCAACGTTCTTGATTTTAAGCTGAATCAATGGTCTTGTTTGATGTATCCAAGTAGTTTCCAAAAGTATCGAAAGGTAGAATGACGCCGGCGGTATCCTTTGACAAGGGTGCCATTCGTCTTTCAACTGCGTTACACGCACAACTGCTAGGCACGTGTGTAAACACAGAAACAGCCTCTCGATCGTTGTTTTCAAATTGTCTCCCCCAAACAACCAAAGCCTGGTGTTTTTTTTTAGCTTTATCCTGTCCACCGTCTACTGAAATAAAAAGAAGTGGTTTGACACCATTGTTTGGCGTTAATGTAGCATCTTAGAGCTGAAGAATTCTTTCAAAATCGTCAGAATATGTTTCTTCACAGCTTTTGGCATGTTTACCACTTCTGATGGAAATAAATGCAGGACCATTGTAACTTACCGTAATTATTCTAATTCAACGAGGCGGTAAAAATAATTATTTTGACCAGCCCGTGTTAATAATTGGAGGCGTTTAAATAACAACTTTGGAACACCAAAAACCCGCGTTAAAAATTAGAGGCAAAAAAAATCATCCGCACAAAATAAGAAACATTTTTGACTTTTCAAAAAAATATATCTTTTTTCAAATGAATTTTTCCTTTAATAAATTTTACAAGCTCCTTAGTTCTTTTTCTTCTTATTAATTCGTACCTTTTTGCACTCGTAATCCTTTCAGCATTGGAAAAGAGATGTGGTTGCTTTGCATGAACTTCCACATTTGTTGACTTGAAAGTATACAAGGCCGTAAGTTCCATCCTTCCTAAAGGTATTTAGAAAATAGTCTCTTCCCAGTTATTCTCACCAAAAGTTCACCGCCATTCTTTACGTAAAAATACACTATTTTTACGTAAAGACAAATGAACTTTCAAGAATCTGTGTATATTGAATTTTATATTCAGTTTTTCCACATGTACGAAAACGATTATCAAAAGGATCAAAAGAAAACAAAATACCCTATTAGTTATTTTATTATTTGCTTATCTCATCAAAGATGTTGACACCCTCCTTCCCCATAATCAAGCATAATCAATTTTGACGATCCACACCCCTTCCTTGATTACGTAATATGTGAACGATCCCATATGATCCTTTGTCTTCCCCTATCTTTTCTTTCCACAATTTTTCTAATCCTCCTTTTCTATTGATATTACCAAATAAATCTTGTCTTTTTTTTATAGTTTTAAAGAGAGAATGTTTTGTTCCTGGCAGCTGTAACACCTCTTCATTTGTTTTCTTTTTGCCCAGGATATTCTCATCCTTCTTCGCAGGAACCATACCACCACTGCCTCCAGCTTACGCTTTATTTGTGTTATGATTGTCTAACACACACAGCCATTAAAAAGTACAGCCCATACGTATGAATCACTTGTTCTCATTTTTGTTTCCATGTTGAAATTTCTGTTCTTCAGAAGCGGTTTTAATTCGTAAAATGCATTTTTAGCCATGACTAAGCGTAGTTTGACGTCAGTAATAGATCTTCCATCAGATGTTACTGTGAACCCGAGAAATTTGGATTTATTCCCTTGTTTGATTTGTTTACCATTACATGCAATATTGCACTTTGGGGGTTGTTTTTCCTTTGATGCTGTCATGCATTGTCTTCTTTGCATTCAGCTCTAAATCCTTTTTTCTACTTTCTTTTGCCACCGCTTCTAGGATCTTCTTGAGGTAGACCTCAGAGTCAGCAATAAGTACTGTATTATGAGCATACCTTAAACTGTTGATATTATGACCAATCACTTTTACTCCATCAGGATCACAGATGCTTCGTAAAATCATTTCATTGTATTCGTTAAAGCGACCTGGTGACAACACACATCCCTGTCTCACTCCTCTGCATATTGGTTAAAATTCACTGTGTTCATCATCAATCCTGATTGCAGCCTACTGTTCCCAAAAAAGATTTTTCAGAATCCTCAGGTCTTTACCGTCAATATTAAGTGTCTCTAAGGCTTTGAAAAGAACTTCGTGCTTCACTTTGTCAAATGATTTTGAGTAACTAACAAATCACATGAAAAGAACTTTTTGGACTTCTATTGGTATTTCCATCAAAGTTTTGAGGGATGAAACTACATTCCTCGTTCCACTATCTCATACAAAGCCAAATAATGATTTAGAAATTTCTGGCTTGTTTGTTTTATTCTGTTCATGATTCTGAGTAGGATTTTTGTGAAGTGGCTCATGAGGCTTGTTCTATGCTGCTCACAATTTGTCGTTTCCGGCCTCCCAGAGGACATGAATTGACCTTTTCATGCCCTCTGGGGTTTCACCTGAATCGTAACGACGTTCGTGAGTTTTGTTTCTGTGATTCCTGTGTTCTAGGGTCTCTATTACTTCCACAGGTATGCATTCTGGTCCTGCTACCTTAATTCCCTTCATCTTGCTTAATGCATTATTAAACTTCCTCTTTGAGGATTGTAGGCCCTTCCATGTTATACATAATGGGTGGTGGGCCTCTTTTGTCATGAAATAGGTCTCCGGTTGAGGTACCATACTGAAATATGATGCTATATCAAACAGTTTATGCTTTGTAAATTTTTGAATATGGTCAGTTTTCACACGAGTATGTTTTCAAAACTTGGTGACAATATCCAGACAATGATTTTATTCAGAGGCAATTATTCTTTCAATAGCTACTGAATGTTGTCAAATACAAGCGGTGGATCCACACGAGGGATATGAAAACCGAATACCAACAGCGAATTACAATTTTTTTCTAACAATTTCCTGCTGACGATACTTAAAAAAATGAACAATTTTAATCTTTTGTAAATTCGTTGTGATTATGTTTCTTAACGTAAGTAAACTTGCCATTATAGGGTGCCGCTATTAACTATTTTGACTTATTCTCTTTCTATGAGCTTCATATTTGAACACATAAAAGAATAAACAAAATAAGTTAAAAGATTTTCTTTCGTCGGCTCTCAGATGTCCCTGATCTAGATAGTGCAAATATATATTCAAATACTCAGTGAGATTTACTGTTGTATGGCAATGCTGATTTGAATATCAGAAGCAAAATAATGGTAATGTTGCATCGATTCCTTTCATCGAAAAAAGGTGGTGGTTCTTTAAAATAGCAGAGGCAATCCCTTCCCTTCCTTTTTGATTTTTTTTGTGGTTGGCTGTCTAATGAATGGTAAATGTCACACGCTGCAGGAACTCGATGGTAGTTTATTTTTCCTCGTTGTTAATGGTACAGTGTGTACTGTATGTGCTTGCTTGCTTTCCTTCTATCAATATATATATATATATATATATATATATATGCACTGATGAGCCCACAAAGGGCGAAACGGTACTGTCTGCAGATTGAGTATTACGCTCCCTTACGAAAGTTTGTTTGAGCACTCTCTCTCTGAGATTCGGGGACCTGTTGCTTGCGTAATGCCGAGCTCACTGCGCTTGCGTAGTTTGAGCACTCTGACAGGATCCCACAGTTAACTATTCAGGCTGTGTTTGCTCTGACAACATGGCCAGAGAGTTATGTCTCAGACGCTCTGTGCTCCACTGATGAGCCCACAAAGGGCGAAACGGTACTGTCTGCAGATTGAGTATATATATAAAGATAAAGCAGTAAGGAAATTGCTACNCTGATTTGAATATCAGAAGCAAAAGAATGGTAATGATGCATCGATTCCTTTCATCGAAAAAAAGGTGGTGGTTCTTTAAAATAGCAGAGGCAATCCCTTCCCTTCCTTTTTGATTTTTTTTGTGGTTGGCTGTCTAATGAATGGTAAATGTCACACGCTGCAGGAACTCGATGGTAGTTTATTTTTCCTCGTTGTTAATGGTACAGTGTGTACTGTATGTGCTTGTTTGCTTTCCTTCTATCAATATATATACATATATATACATACATATATGCACTGATGAGCCCACAAAGGGCGAAACGATACTGTCTGCAGATTGAGTATTACGCTCCCTTACGAAAGTTTGGTTGAGCACTCTCTCCGAGATTTGGGGACCTGTTGCTTGCGTAATGCGGAGCTCACTGCGCTTGCGTAGTTTGAGCACTCTGACAGGGTCCAACAGTAACTCTTCAGGCTGTGTTTGCTCCGGCAACATGGCCAGAGTTATGTCTCACAAGCTCTGTGCTGCACTGATGAACCCGCAAAGGGTAAAACGGTACTGTCTGCAGATTGAGTAAATATACGGAAGCTTGTCCTATCATACAAAACGTCTTTGTTGTTGAAATTTATATACTTTTAAAGACGACTACCTGCTTTGATGAAATTTATATATATAATATTATATATAATCTAAAATAAAATCTTAGATACGTTCGTACGTCATAAGCATGGCTTGGTTATGGAGTGTGAACATCAGAGACGAAAAAACCTGTTTTTGGTGGCTCGAAAAAAAAAGTCAACCAAGCATAAAAATGGCCGTGTGATAAAAACAATTACTTCGGATGTATGATGAAAAATAACAAGGATCGGAAGCTGATCTTTTTAATAGTTATTTTATTGACTTTACCTACCAGAAAAGAGCCAAAAAATAAAGACATCTCTTACATTTTGAGCTATGTGTCACTTTATTGTTATCTGCAATGCATGTCAACAAACTGTGGTAACTTTGGCCGAACTACTACACCGTTCTCAAGTGAAATCATGTGCCATGCATAAAAAAAGCCCTGCCACTCAAGTGTACAATTATAAATACATTGCTGGGATCTAACTGTAAAGCAATAGAATTCCAAAGTAAATATTCAATCTCTACTTACAGTGCCCAAAATCATCAACAATTGAAATATAATATATTATAGATAACCCAAGGTAGAGCCCACAGAATGCAAATATAATAACAAAATGTAATCCTTACTGTAATGGATTAAAACGCGTAAAGCAATTAGATGAAAACCTAAAATACCTTGCAATATTTCAAATAAATATTTACATGCTACATATGTCCGAAAATGAACAAAATAGGCTAATAGCCGGCCAAGAAGCTCCTCTTATCACAACAGCATGCAAACGTAAATCAAATTAATCCACTTCACTACTTGATATGCAATAGTATTCCATACCTCAAAATAATATCAAAAACCGTATAAAGCTCTATTAACCATTGACAGTTCAGAATTTTTGCAGACTCCGGGCAACAACAATAAAAATCATGATATCATCTGCTAAAAAAGGCAAACTGTACGCCAGAAACTATCAAATGCAATAATGGAGTCTTTTTCGTGAATTTTGGCGACAACTGGGCTACACATATAATTAGGATTTGGGTCACGACTAGGGTCACGGTCAATTCTGATTGGCCTCTAATTTGTGGTGTCAATCTGCCAGTTAAAAAACGTAGGCATATTTCTCATTTCGCTACAAAAACAAAAGTCTGACCATTTTTGGAACCTAACATAAGATCAAAGTTAAAGTGGATTGTTTTGTGTATAGTATCCTAGGCATCCGATGGAACAAGATTGCTATTCCAATTTCATGTTCTAAACACTAAGTAAAGGCTCAAATGATTATTTTATCAAACTGACACTTAATAATACTGATTAAAATACTGGTGTAGAGTTTTAAATCTGCTAGTGTAATATTAATCGCTGTCCACTGTGATAATGAACCATTCCTCAAAGTCTTTGTTTCCAGGGTCATTTTAGCTTTCTGGTTGTACCATTGCTTCTTATAGCACATGGTGATACGGTGTATTTCTTAACCAATAGCTATCATTCTGACCATAGCTGCAGAGTTCTCATCCCCCGAAGTAATTTTTTATCGTCGTCAATTAACTTTAATGTTTCCTCTTAAGCACTAAGAGATAATAGTGCCAACAGGAATCGTATCAGGTCTATCATGAACATTGCATGTAGAACAACATAAAAACAAAGGCTACATTTTATCTTCGTTACAAGACACTGAATACAACATTTTGACCATTTCGACCCCTTTGCAAGGACACAAGTTCTATCACATGTAGCAAGGCTTAAAAGGTATCCAGTGAGGTAGTTTTATATCTAATTTTTTTTATTGTATACTTCTCCGCGAGTAAGTAAATACCCTTTATCTCGACAAAAGTCCGTGGAACGGAGAATATCTAGTATCCTAATCGATTCGGAAATCGACTCTTATCCTTTATTTTTTATGAGTTGATGATTTGTTACATTAAGTTTCCCTTACGCGTTCCCATACATTTCTAGTAAACAATCCAAAATCATACGTTTTATACGTATAAAGGTAGTATGTCCAAAGATGTCAAATGTGGCAATAGAAACCCTGTCAGTTTTGACATCGAATCTTTAAAGGGAAAGTTAGTTTTTAAGTCAATAAAATTGAAAAATGACAAACCACTACTTAGATTTGCTTTTTCATTGATATAACAAGTTAAGCCCAAGAAAGAAAGTAGGAGAAAACACAAAAATGAATGGTATAGCTCGCAATTTTATAGAGAAAAAGGTGAGCTTTATTAAAAGCTACATACGACAAACTTGATTAACTGATACGCAAAGATTTATAAAAATGCCCAAATGTCCATAAAGCTAGGCATTATGGAAATAGGAGTTGTTTGGTACGGGGCCACTTTGCATGATCAGTTTTCGGCTTTTAATTTCTTAGGCGGGATGAAGAAGATTAAAATTCAATTGACATGTTTCGTACAATACGGATTGTTTAATATATAATGAACTTGGTAATTCATGCTAACCGGTTGGGTTAAATGTAGTAGATTCTGTGGCTATCATGCAGCTTACTTGGTTAATACAATGGTAGCCTTGTCAAAAGACTGCATCTGGTCAGTTTGAGACTATTTCAAAATGTACAATTTCGATCCTACGGCGCTAAATTTCTGTGGATTATACTTAGCAATCAACTTTTTACCTCCCATTTAGCTGAATCCCAAAAATGTTTGACGTAAAGTGCAAAGACACGATAAAAGGTAACAATAAATAATATAAATAATAAATAATATAAAAAATAATTGAAAGCAGGAAATACCACATAAAGAATTTCCCTGTACGTCATGCATATTAATAATGCAGAACCACAGGCAAAATACTCACAAAATGTAAAAAATAAAAATATTGTAAGCTATTATTTAACGTACTTCTCTGACCATAGCTGCTACTTACACAATGAGACTATACTAAAAGCAGATGAAAAAATTCTTGTTTTTACTTACAATGAAATTAAATAAACAAATAAACCTTCTCGAAAGCAGGTGTAAATAATGTAACCTTTCTGTGTACCAATAATGGCAAAAAAACTATAAAATAAAAAAGGAAAACGACCCTGGTATTAATGTATTAGACACCCTTCTTTAATAGACTACAATTACTAATCCTAAACAGAAAAGAACTACTTCACTGACAGGCAAAGATTATTGAATGAAACATTTTCAAATGAGTAACGGTCATGATTTCTACGCTTTTTTCGATTTCTATTACTTGCATATCGTGAAACATAATCTTGCACTTATTCCTGCCAAGGGGTAGTGAAAAACCTTAATAAATTTTGGGGGCCTTCAGTATATCATATACAGTAAGACTCTCCATAATTCAAACTTCCAGTGTTCGGTTTAAGGGGATGAAAATGCTGATTTTTTAAACAAGGTAAACAAGTAAAACTGCTGTTCGTTAGCATTATGTTTTGAAAATCATTGCGTTGGACATATCCAGGTATGACCTTGTTTGTAATGCTTGAAGCTGCAAAACTAACAACATTGTGAAAAGTCGAATAGACAGTCTCCAAATCTATCACATTTGTCAGTTTCTTTTTCATTTTCAGAAAGCAAGGTTCCAAATTCCTGGCAGTATTCTCCTCCCGTGCTTTATACAACATACCTTTCACTTTAAGTTCATTGAACAAACTGTTGGGGTCATTCGTGGCTATTTCTTTAGAGTTCCAAGGGATTCCATCCTTTCAAAGTAACTGGGGACTGTAACCTGGGAGGTTTGATCCTAAGCATAACGGAGCATGACATTTCCATTAATCATTAATAACATGGGCAAGAACGTTTTGTTTTCTGCTGCTTTGATAACCTTTGAACTGCTTAAAACCTGCATTTAGCTTTCAAACCATCTTATTACACACTTATCCATTGCCTAAGCTGCAGGTGCTGTATTGGATGAATGGAATATCAACTCTATTGATTTCCGATCATCCATCTGTGGATGAGCTGGTCAGTTGTTAATAATCAGGATTATCTTTTTCTTTTGCCATATTCATGCATTGCCTCCTGAGCTATGTTTTCACCAGGTCATTTTGCAAGAATATCTCTCTTTCGAGAGCACTATTTCCAAAGAATTTGACCACTATTTTGAACCCAGTTTGGTGCACACAAATTTGTCACTTCTCTAAAATTATAAATACTCTCCTTCAAAATAAATTTTCGCAAACATATTTTTCTACCCTTCAGGAGCAGAGAGAACACTGACAGTCGTGTTCTCAAAACAACTAGCTGGGTAGTCATTGGGAGTAACGGTAAAAGGATGAAAGATCTATACAAACTTTATGTTACAGGGCCTAAAAAAAAATTAAGATATTGCTGAAGGGACTTTAATTAAGACAGTAAATTGAAAAATGGATACACAGTTCAACTTCATGCCTTAATGTCGTCGTTGTCCTTTAAATGGAATATTAACTAAATAACTCCGGGGGAGGGCTACGATTGAACTTAGTGCTAGCCTCAAAGGCAAAACAAAGTCAAGTCACGAGATGCATTTAGACAAAATGTTATGACAAACGTTTTTCAAGGTTTCTTATTATCTCTAATATCCAACTGGATAAACTGATCTATAAAATGAGTACAAAAGGTTGATGTTTTAAAATCTGATTATTTACCTTGTGGTTGTAATATTGTAAAAGCGATTAATTTTTGAGAGCGAAAAGGTAAAATTTGGTGATAGGTAGCACCCAGTTAACAAAGATCTGGTTATCAGAATATTAGAACATGAAGCCACAAACTAAAATGCCTTATTCTGACATTAAGTATTTTTCATACGTTCGTATTATGCGAGGGAAATATTCCATGGAAACTCGAGTTAAGGAGGCGGTTGTGACCAGGCATGCTTATGGTGCCTGCAAATGCGTTCGAATGAGGGAAAATCTACTGTAGTTCCTGAGAAGGAGGGAAGAAGGCAATCCGGCAACTAATATTTCTACAGTAATTTACATGATGGTATTATTAACATCTTTCATGGAAAGTCTTGACCCTACCAATACGTGCAACCTTTATTTACACTTTGCAAGAAATAATTTCTTGGAAACTGTAAATAAAACATTCACTGCCTACGCGGTGTTTCTTTTTTCAAGAAAATACAAAAAGAAGGCCTTTACGGTTGCGCTTTCAACAGTTGAACATACATGCTGCTATACATCTATAAATAGGTCTGGTGACCAAACTATATACTCCTACCAAAAACCCACTAAAACTATAATCACGTTAGGCATGTAGCATTTCATATGCAATATTATAACCCAGTTACTGATTAAAAATTAAATTTACATCTTAAGACCAATTCTCATACCATAATTATTTAAGTAAGGGCCCCAGGTGCTTATAGGAAACAGGTTATACTTCTGTTTTTAAGAAACGCAAAACAGTCAAGACCTTTGTTAACAGTTCATTTTAA
Source organism: Morbakka virulenta (assembly GCA_003991215.1). Taxonomy (NCBI): domain Eukaryota; kingdom Metazoa; phylum Cnidaria; class Cubozoa; order Carybdeida; family Carukiidae; genus Morbakka; species Morbakka virulenta. The sequence goes on along the minus strand of RDPX01000466.1, from coordinate 306,932 downwards.
CGAGGCAATAACTACAAAATGACATGTGGCTCGTTCGGATTTGTAATAATGAAATTTCAAAGTTTTGAAGTCACATTTTATTATCGTAGTTACCTTTTTTGTCAGACGACAATACTTTTCATTCATAAAAATAGGCCGTTAAGGAAATAAACGAACTGCAAAGACTTTGGACGAACAGTTAAAATTAGAAATGAGAAATTTCCACGGTTGGAACTAAAACATATAAGAAATTTATGTAATGTTTCATTGTCGAATGGTTTTGGCAAATAAGTAAGTATATTAAACACTCTGGAAGTGTTGGAAGCATTGCAGCCATTTTCATGCCTGCCACGTTTCACTAGGTCATCTGGTATGTTGGTGAAGTCGCTCTTCAAAAAAATCATATTTCTTCTGGAACAAGCACACCTTAACACGAAGCCATTTTCAAATAGGGGTCTGAGCCCCAACTGCTGGGGAAAAATGACGTGAAAACTAAAAAAAATAAATTTTCAAATAGGCGTCCACCCAAACAATGACGGGGGCTAATTTTTATTAGCCCCAACCTCTGCCCGCTGACTTTAATCATTGCGATAACTACAAAGGAATCTATAAATGCAAGGCGACGTAATGTTAAATAATTATCAATATCACAATAAACAAAAATAAAAAATTGAGGATTCTCACAAATTGAGGCAGAAAAAACGTACGGTGTTCCTTCCCTTAAAAGTTAATGTGCTTGTATGAAACTAATGCTGAAATTGTAATGTAGAGGACCCATAAGCTGCCAATCACAAAACCAGAAATATACTTGGATCCAACTGGTCCCCCAAGCTCTCCTTTTCCAAACACCATTATATATCTTCTTAAAACAAGGATAGAAATACAAATTAACGCACAAATTGAATAAGCAACAACACTTATTGAGATGCTACCGGCTTCGTATTTAAATCTTCCACCCTAAAAACGGAGAAAACAAATATTACAATCAGCAAACATACATATATGCTAGCAAACAAATAAACAAACAGTAAAATGTGCGTGTGCGTGTGTGTGTGTGTGTGTGTGTGAGAGTGAGTGCGCGCGTGCGTGTCTAGCTTGATCCTTCTTAACATTTTAAACTCTAATTACTTATGTATATAATTTTAGGATAATAAAACTACCTGATATAAAGGGATTGAAAAAGTTAACGTAGTGGGTATCGCAGTATTTACTGTGGCTCCCGCCATCTGCAAGGAACACTATTTTTCTGGTACAGTGATTTGCTCTCTTTACGAACTAAGAAAATACGTTCACACACATGACATGAAATGGTGAACGAACATTCCCTGTACTCAGAATTACGGTCATTTTGTTCACTGCCTCGTTTAGCCCTGCGTTTTCCAAAGGCCAAAACAGCCTCTTTAGTCAAAACCAACCCGGGGTATGAATAAACTTCCGATATTTTTTTGCTGGGTTAATAACAACAAAATTATCCTTAGTAAAAAGAAAAAAAAAATTTTCTTTGACATGTCAGTGAAAACTTCATCAAAGCTGTCCTTTTCTTCATAGTCTGTGTTTTATGTCATTTGTCAATTTATTGACAGCAACAAGAATGTCCTATTTTCATAACTTTTTCCCCAATACAAATTAGGGTACATTTTTTCTACTCACTAAACTCACATTTACCTTAACAATCAAGTATCTGACCAGTATAAATCTCTTTTACTCCCAGTGCGATGCATTTGTACCTTTAATATAAAGGTTGAATAAGTTCTACTTAATCTGAATTTCAAAACATTAGTAAGTCGTTAATTGTCCTGATTTTAGCAATTTCGAGGTCTGAAGGTGAGTAAAAAATGAATACTATTAAATGCAGAATTTATGTTGTATCTATGCTTTCTGTATTATTTTTTATGCTCCCATCTTTCTTTAAAGATAATTATTTGGCATCGGACAAATCCGCATTATGTGGCGTGTTTTTGTCATGCTCCACCAAGATAAGAATTGTTTGAAGTTATTGAAATATTTGTCACACGTGAGCGATAAAGATGATCTTTTATTTACTTCAACTGACTACAGTTTTCTTCTAAGTTCAAAAGTTCAAACATGGTTTAAGGCTACTTTATAATGCTAAGAACAATACCTGTTGTTTAATTTAAAGGCTAAACTTGGGACAGCGAGTCTGACGATAAAATTCTTAGATTACTGAAGACAATTAAAAGTCTTTACTAATCTAAGAAAGTGGTATTTATTGAAATAATTACGATTGTTGTCTTTGTATAATCGTATATTATGTCCTTTGTCATCCATTCCATTGCCAAAATAAATAATAATAAAAAACAAGTAAAGCCAACTAAAACCATGTTTGTCTATGCAAATTAATTCATTGGCTGATGCTGCGAGTTAATGAAAAGATTTAATTTCTTGTTCTGTAGTGTCTTCGAGGAGGCTTCTAACGGGCGCATCCATCGCCTGGTTCAAACCTCGCATTTGATTTGACCTTTTTAAACCAGGTGATGAATGGTTACAATATAATAAGGTACACAACTGTCATCTTACGAAATATAACATTTCCACACAACCATCACATTACCTTAGAAGCATGATAAATTGAAGCAAGAAGCCATGGCACTCCAAGACCAAGGAAAACATTCACAGAATTACTTCCTGTAACATTACCGATCGCTGCATCTGCATATTTCTCATTTGCTGCTGCATTTTTACTTGCAAACAAATCCGGTAAACTTGTTCCCAAGGCAACGAAGGTTATTGCTGTAACCTCTTTCTTTAGCCCAATCAAGCATCCAAAAATGGAGGCTAAATCGCCAATAAATGTTGTGAGTATTCCAATCATCCCCAGGCAGACAACAAAAGCTGGCCACCCGCCGGCCCAGGCGCAAGGTGGAATAAAAGCAAATATAACCTAAAATGAAAATACAAAACATTTTAGTATATTCGTTCATATATTTAGCTACTATCTGCGAAAAATAAAAACAAGCCACAACATAAATCCATGTATTTAAATAAATAAAAATGGTAACATTGTTTCTATTCTTAAAAGTATATACCATAACGTCTTAGCGGCGTAACATATATTCCAGAACAAAGCATTCTCCCTGAAATGGGGGGGGGGGGATGATTTAAAGCCCCTTACAAGTGACGTTGCAGTAGCGGTGTTCTTCCATTTTTTTCCAAACTTTAAAAATTGTTACCTGGCGTTAAGAGAAGCCTCAGCGAACCTATTGTTTCTCCCCGTTATGAAAGGAACATAAATTACAATATTCAATTATTTTTCATGAAAATTAAAAGTGTAAAAAAATATAACAAATTCAAGACGTCAAATAAACTTGATTTCGAGAACTCTTCCTTTATTCCGCTTGCTTTGCAGAGCACTGTGGGCAAAGCAAATTGATGTATTAAAAATGACATCTGTTGGATACTGGAAGACCGGGAGGACTTATTTTATTAAATCGACCTGGCATCTATCTCAGTTTATGGTTAATTCAACATGTCATACTTGTCCACACAGGACATATTTTCAGAACTTGTTGAAATGGTAAGCGATAGGACTTTGCACATAGCCGTGGTTAATTCCAATGTGCAAAATGCTTTCGGCCCTGGTCAGGACGTAAAAATACCATCACGTAAAGTCCTCAGTTGTTAAATCTGTTTTTTTCTCCGTACTAAAACGAGCTGTACAACGCTCTGTCAAATTAAGCACGTTCTGTGCACTTAAACCACTATTTTGCATTACTAGTTAGAAAACCGTAATTTACTTCTTGAACCGGGGACTTTCCAGAATTCCTGAATACATTAACTGCCTTCTACGAAAAAGAGGAATTACAAGATACTGGATCGACAAACGATCTTTTCAAATCTTACTTTTGCTTCACGAAGCTCCTTTGAAATCATCTATTATCATTTAAGACTCTAGAACCATCGGTTTGTTAAAAAACTCCCTCCAAACCTGTTGCCGTTCATTAAATATATCTTTAATACGACCCCTTCGTATTTTCCCTCTGCCTGTTTCTTTACATTTTCCTTTCTACTTTCTATTCATAGACCATACAGTTTCAGACTTTTTGTTAAATTTAGAACTATTTGAGGCTAAGTACTTTACCTAACACACAATCTAGTCCCTTTAACCATGTAGCTTTTTCAAATTGCTTTTATTCCTTATCTGTCAGTGAATGTCATATTGCATAGGGGCGCCTATCGAAAAAGTAGTTAAACGGATTCTTTATCTTTTCGTGTCAGTAAAAAATTGCTAACTTCTATGTCAGTCATTTCAATTATTACCATAAAAAAAATAAACTTTAACGGAATTGAAAGAAAGGAAGTGGTTTATTTTCATCATGAAATCAAACCAGTAAAGAATCTGAAGTGTCTTATATCTAATCTGAGAATCTTTATTTAGGTCCGAAAACTTATTTACGGCCTGGTCTAGTTTCAGTAGAATTCATTTTCGTGTTTGGTTCTTGATTACAAATTCAAATTCTATTTTTTATCTATATACAAATTGGCTTCTGTGCTCCTTACGAAACTAAGTTCATGTAGGAAAAAAGGGTCTCTTTGGGAGGCATCACCTTGTTCCCAAAGTAGGACTCAGGGGTGACGAAGGTTCATTGTCTTAATAAAATTAAAGATTAATGAAAAGCATATCTTATGGTTTGATGAAATTCTTTACCAACCTTCCATCCAAAAGTCATAAAATGCATGATGTAGTCACCAAGTGTTGCATTTTCAATATCTCCACCATTTGGAGACATTGCTTCAATAAATTGCTGACCCCAGGTACTTGAGCCAAGGGCAAATTTATGCAAATTCAAACTCGTAAGGTGCACAACTCGATCAAACATTCTTCTATATTCTACATAATTAAAGAAACGAATAGTATTACACTTCTCAATAAAAACACACCTTTATTTTTTAAGCATAAAACCCATGAAAATTGAGTAAAGTTAAATCCGCTACCCTGGATATTAAAATTTACTAACCATTGCTCCTCCTGAGGCGTGCTTACGATGGGCACGTATTAGGGTTGACATTGGGTAGCAGATAACCATCCGTATCGTGCCCATCCCACATTTTACTGAAATAAACGCTTACATAAATATCCCAGCGATTATATACTGTTTTAGACAAAAATTATTTATGATTCATTTTGTACTCCATTACACACCATACGCTAAATCATCGAACTATGACACATATTACCGTTTTGTAGCTAGTTAACAGTTTGTGTTAATACTGGAGAAGGCAGCCTCAACATATATGCTGAGGAAAATGATGCTATGTTACAGGTATTAAATATCAGAACTACGAGGATAATAATGTGATCATAATTTTATTACGGAGGTATAATTCTGTACAAGTTACGTTACTAAAATTATAACTATAACTATAACTAAAACTACTACTACTACTACCACTACTACTACCACTACTACTTCTACTACTACTACTACTACTACTACTACTACTACTGCTGCTGCTACTACTACTACTACTACTACTACTACTACTACTACTACTACTACTACTACTACTACTACTACTACTACTACCAACAACAATAATAATGAAAATAACAATAATAAAAATAGTTATGTGGATCAAGCATTTTTTCGGACTAAAAGTGTGGAAAGAATTGGGAAGTTTGTTGATAACGTGATCAGGTGGAAAACAAAGAGACAGGGAAAATATAAATGTTTTGAAGGGTCGACGTGAGTCAGGAGGAAACGCGAACTAGAACTAAAACTTATAGATAGCCAATATATGCGAGAGACAAAAGATCCGAGTCCAGAGGCCGGGATACGTCTTCAAAAAGGACTTTTGAAGTAACAAGCGACAGAACTGATTCTTGCGGGGCAGAAGAGATATACGTCCTTTGTAGAGTAAAAACATGAGTAAATTCCCTTAGGTCACTAGTGTGTTAGGTACAATTTCAAAAGGATTGAAAGGTAATCTTATTGACACATGTGTTGTCGATGTACAGACCGTCCTGATGCAAAAAATCCTCAGGATAACCCTTGAGTTATACACCTATTTGTTATGGACCAGACAAGATAAAACTCAATAGTTTAACAACTAATGTGCGCGTGTCTATAATAATAAAAAAAACAAAGTTTATGTTCATGTCTAGCATGACAGCTTGCACAGGGAGATGGTATTCACCTGCCAGGCGAGAAAACTTAATCCCGGCTACTGACCAGCAGCTATAGAGGTTAAGCACCTTCCTCAATATGTTGGTGGTTCCAATGATGGTAGATGTTTGGAGACCACCCAAGACATCAATGAAGCCCAACTCTTTCAAACTGCGCTCCAACCGCTTCGTCACCACTCCTAAGCTTCCCACAACGATGGAGACAACGCTGGTAAATACGCTGTGTAACTTCGGTATTTGTTGGGCCAAGGGAGAATACTTAGTGACCTTTTCTTCTTCCTTAGCTGTCACATTTCGATCGGAAGGCACAGCAAAATCTACAATCAGCCATCTCTTCTCAGTGCGGTCAACAACAACAACATCCGGACAATTACTTTCCACCTGTTGCATTGTCTTCACTGATCTATCCCACCAAACTTCAAACCTTCCATCTTCACTCTTTCTAATTTTGTCAGGCACCTCTTCAAACAACTTTCCAGCACATTTCAACCCATACTTCTTACAAAGCTCCCAATATATTCTCAATCCCATTCTATGATGTCGCCTCTTTCACTCCTTCTGAGCCAGTACCTTACACCCTCACGCAACATGCCAAACTGACTCAGATTCCATTCCGCAGATGCGACACATAGGACTAACACCACCATCCCACTTCGACTGCGCCAACCTTGTCCTCAATGCTTGCTCTTGAGCAGCAAACACAAATGCCTCTGTGCTTTTTGCAAGGAAACCACCTTTAACCCACTGTACTGATCTCTCTGTTGCATTTTCATCCATCTCCCGAAAGAACCTACCATGCATAGCCTTCTCCATCAATCTCTCCTTTCTCTCCTCAACCACTCTCGTCTTGTAATGCTTCTTTGTCTCCCTTCCATGCATAATCATTCCAGCCACCTGTTCCAAAATC
>RDPX01000466.1:208674-290045 GCA_003991215.1 Morbakka virulenta | reverse complement strand
TGGGGTGGAGCCAAGGCAAGATGTTGTTGAAAATGACTTCGACACGGAGGAGAGATTGACACAAGCAAGTGATGAAACAAAAGGTATTGTGGAAAGGCTAAAAGCGATACTAGTAGAAGGAAAGAAAAGTGATGGAATCATGTTCAAAAAATTAGATAGAAAAGCTCTCAAAATTCAGGTTGAGAAAGTAAATGAAGCAATGAAGTACACGAAGTGCAGGAACATTACAGAAACGAACAATCTGATCATAGCTGGAAGTGTATGGGTCGCAGAGAAATTTGGATTGAAAACAGGTGTTCGACAGAAACGAAATGAACCAAGGTGGAAACGGAGAATAAAGGGTGACATAAGGAAATTGAGACAGGATGTTAATTTACTGGAAAGAGATCAGAAAGGACAGTTAGGTGTGAAGAAGACAAAGAAAATCAAACAACTAAATGAAAAGTACAGGGTCAACAGAAAGGGGATAAAAACTGTCATAGAAGAAATAAAACAGAGAATGGTGGCAAAAAGTGGAAAACTGAAGAGATACGAAGACAGAATTGAACAGTTTAGGCAAAATAGGATTTTTGGTTTGGATCAGAAGAAGTTCTACTACGAACTTAACAAATGTTCCAATTTTTCAAAGGCGGTACCGAATGCGGAAGAGTGTACAAAATTCTGGGGTGACATTTGGAGTGTGGAGAAGGAGCACAATAGAACTGCTATATGGCTAAAAGAGTTGAAGAAAGAAATAGATCGTGATATGAAACACACGCAAGACACGGTGAAAATAAACACTGAGAAAGCTAAAAGGCAAAGTAGGAGACTTACGAGAGCACCAGGACCAGATGGAGTGCAGGGAAATTGGCTAAAACACTTCGCCGCTCTTCATAAAAGAATCGCATCCCAACTTGATGGTATGTTAACAGAAGAAGTGGTCCTTCAATGGATAACACATGGTCGAACAAGGCAAAGCGGTTGATAACTATGGACCCATTACCTGCCTTTCACTAATGTGGAAACTTTTGACGGGTATTGTAGCAGATGAAATGTATCAGTGTTTAGGTGAGAGCAATATATTACCAGATGAACAGAAAGGATGTAGGCGAAGACGTAGGAGCACCAAAGATCAACTACTCGTAGACAGAACCGTACTCAGAGATTGCAAGAAAAGGTGTACGAATCTGTCCATGTCTTGGATAGATTACCGAAAAGCCTATGATCTGGTCCCGCATAGTTGGATAAGCGAATGTTTGGAGAATGTAAGGCACTTTCTTGGAAGGAGCATGAAACAATGGAAGGTATCACTGACATCCAACGGGGAAGACCTTGGAGAGGATTTTGTGAAGAGGGGGATTTTCCGCTATTTTTTGTCCTTAGTATGATACCATTGTCACTGATATTGTGGAAAGTGAATGCGGGTTATGAATGGGGAAAGAATGAATTTGGACGACCTGAAGCTATACGCCAAAACTGAAGAACAGATGAGTATTCTTGTTAGAACAGTTCACATGTTCAGCAACGACATTGGTATGGAATTTGGGATGAAAAAAATGTGGCATTTTGACATTAAAACGAGGAAAGATTCTTAGAAGTGAAGGAATTAAGTCAGCTGATAGACAAATAATAAAAGAGGTCGAGGAAGGTTACACTTACCAAGCTATTGTAGAATTAGATAAAATCAAAGAAGCTGAAATGAAAGAGACAATTGGAAAGGAGTGGAAAAGAAGATTAAGGCTAGTACTTAGATCAAAATTAAATGGAAAAAAAAAGGTTTCACATGGACAGTGGATATATTCCGGTATGTAGCGGGAATTATTTCCATCCGAAGAGTGATGCTGACAGGCTGTATGCGAAAAGAAAAAATGGGGGAAGAGGTCTCATAAATATAGAACGATGTGTCAAAGAAGAGGAGAGTAGTCTAAACGTGTACGTGGCCAAATCTGAAGAGAAACTGTTAAAGGGTGTAGCCAAATTCGAGAAATTAAATGCAAGTGAACTGGAGAAGGTTAGAGATCTTAAGGCAAGAAATGAAAACAAAGCGAAAGATACATGGAATGAAAAGAGAATGCATGAACAGTTTGTCAGAGACCTGATAGATGATGTAGACAAGGAGAAGACTTGGGAATGGTTGTAAAATGTGATTTGCAGATTGGTACAGAAGCCTTGATTTGTGCAGCACAAGAACAATCAACCAGGTCAAATTATGTGAAGTATCACATTGATAGAACGGGTGGAGGCCCTCTGTGTCGATTGTGTGGTCAAAGAGGTGAAAGTATCCAACACATTGTAAGTGGATGCGAAAAGTTAGCTCAGAAGGAGTATAAGAGGCGTCCCAATAATGTAGCGAGAAAGATCCATTGGGATATATGCAATAAAAGAGGACTGGAATGCAGTAAGAAATGGTATGAGCATGCCCCTGAAAGAGTTTTGGAGAGTGATGATGTAAAGTTGTTGTGGGATGTAAATATCCGGTGTGATAATGTGATTGAAGCAAGAAGGCCAGATTTAGTCTTGGTAGATAAGAAGAAACATACGGCAGTAATCATTGACATAACAGTACCGGCGGATGCGAACATGGCAGAGAAGTAAAAAAAAGTAGAAATTGTCCCTGTTGCTATTGGAGGTCTGGGATCTGTGACCAAAGGATTTGAGAAGTTGGTTGAAAAGCTCGGGGTTCACAGCAACTTAGGAGCACTTCAAAAGACTACGTTGTTGGGAACAACCAGGATTTTGCGAAAAGTACTCGAGTTTCGAAAAAGAAAATGCTAGTAACCCATGGTCATTTGTTATGATCCCCCTATCAGCATAGAACTCGGCAATAAGAACAGCCAAACACAAAGTGTGAAAAAAAGAAGACAATAATAATAATAATAATAATAATAATAATAATAATAATAANACATACGGCAGTAATCATTGACATAACAGTACCGGCGGATGCGAACATGGCAGAGAAGTAAAAAAAAGTAGAAATTGTCCCTGTTGCTATTGGAGGTCTGGGATCTGTGAACAAAGGAGTTGAGAAGTTGGTTGAAAAGCTCGGGGTTCACAGCAACTTAGGAGCACTTCAAAAGACTACGTTGTTGGGAACAACCAGGATTTTGCGAAAAGTACTCGAGTTTCGAAAAAGAAAATGCTAGTAACCCATGGTCATTTGTTATGATCCCCCTATCAGCATAGAACTCGGCAATAAGAACAGCCAAACACAAAGTGTGAAAAAAAGAAGACAATAATAATAATAATAATAATAATAATAATAATAATAATAACAGCAACAATAATAATACTGTAATAATAAAAATAAAAATGACAATAATAATTAAATAACTAATAATAGTGAAAAATATTAATAACAGCCAAAAAACTGCCTTAATTAACACCATAAAAAGTATATCTAACACTTATTACAAAATTATTATTATTACGTTACACCGTTGTTTTGTTAATATTTGCTTTTAATATCTATACTACCAGAACTAATATCATCCCAAAGTCTATGATCTTAAAGGATCATGCAGTTATTGCCATTTCAACATACATCTGCAACAAATATTACAGTAGCAGTAGATTGTGTTGTTTTATGAGGAAGAACAATAAATCCTTTTACTTAACCACAAATTATCAGAACCTTGCTTACAAATAAAATGCAGTTGTGTATAACTAAAAAGATCAGTAGCCTGGACGTAGTAAATGGCATGGATGGAATAACGGTGATCTGAAACTGTTAAATGGCAACGGTCGCGCTGTCAAAAAAGCATAGATATACTCAGTAGCAAGAGAACACCTAAGTAGATGCACTTACCATCATCATTTACAATTGTTACTACTGTTCGTTTTAATCTACCAAGTTTGGCTCCTGCAGTTGGATTGGACAATTCAATGAAAAATGTTTCGTCTTTTTCAAATGTATGGTCATCAATAATATCCAGCTCCAAGGTCTTTTCTGTTTCCCCATGATCAAAAGTAATCTGCCCCTCACCACCAATATAATCTCTTCCATGAATAGCACTCTGATCTTTCGTTGTCCACGTCACTGATATCTCGCCATCTGCTCCGTTACTCCGTTCTAACAAGGCCTCTACTTTTCCACAACTTTCTTTGCATATGAAGCTAGGCTTGGCAAAGGAAATTTCACCAGGTTCTAGAAAAAGAAGAGCAAAATAAGGGTGATTATCAATACCTATACAAAAAGAACTGTTACTTTTCTGAAACAATTTTAACTGCTCAGTTTCTGCAGCGAATTTTTATTTAGTGCATACAACTCTTCGTCTTTGTTTTCTGGGGCTGGTAATATTTTTTAACAACAAAATACATGGCTGAAACGTGTTTTTTCTTTTTATAAATGTATCATATTGGGAATGACAATTTATTGCCATCTGGCATGGGCCTTGGTGGGAAGCTACAAGGTCTATGCAACCTTATAATATATATTGTTGGGAAAGAAACACAATTTCAAACATCTTGAATAAATATATGAAAAACATTTAGCTTATGTACTTGTGAAGCATACGAACACACATCCACGAAAACACACATAAAGAACCTTAACAAAACAAAAAAAGAGAAGCATGTGCGTTTGTTCTTACCATCGTCATTAATAATAGTAACTTCTGCAATGCTGTGTTTTCCTATTTCAGCTTTATCATTGCCAGGATCAACCCATAACTTTACGAAAAATGTTTCATCTGGTTCCCATTCATTATCGTCAATAATAATGATGTCAATATACTTGTGAGTTTCCCCGGATCGAAAATGCAGTAGTTCTTTTTTGGCAATGTAGTCTGAACCTGCTTCTGCCGTACCATCGATGGTTTCGTAACTAAATAAAATAAGGAATATAAGAACAACGGTCCTCCTCGTCTAGTGAAATACGGTTTGCAAAAAGAAAATTAATAGAAGTAAATTAAAGTACAGTAAGCTCATTGGACCGCTTTTACGTTTTTATGTACACTATATACACGTACTGTAAGCTTTATGAAAATCATAAACACAGGTAAACTCCCATTCCAAATGATTTCCTTAATAACTAAAGAGCGTCATAATTTCATTTAAAATTCCGTTTTCTAGTTCACTTTTGTGGATTTCAAGAAATGCTAACTTTTAATGCAGTTAACTATGATATAATGTTCTGGCACCTTACAATAAAGGTGTAGCAATGAATATATGAATACGGAAGGATCTCTTCAGATTTAATGTCACAAATAAATGTGGCAAATCATGAAATGGTATACTGCTCGCTCTCTGTCTGTCTGTCCGGCTCTCTCTGTCTGTCTGTCCGTCTCTCTCTGTGTCTCTCGCTCTGTCTCTTTGTCTCTGTCTCTCTCTCTGTCTCTCTGTCTCTCTCTCTGTGTCTGTTTGTCTGTCTGTCTCTGTCTGTCTCTCTCTCTCTCTCCAACCATTCTACCAAACCAATCTTCTAAAAACGTACGATTACTGAAATTTGATCTTTACAACTAATTGATGGCTTAGGTAAAGTGAACAAAGTAAGACACCAGATTTAGGTACAATAGCAGTCGGAAAAACAACAGATGTAAGATTAAACAATCCTGATTGATGGTACTGGTACTAATCCTATTTCTCTTTTTTACTTTCAGATTTTGGCAAACATAAAAATATTAGCAGAGGTAACTGGCCATGCCCGGGGCATTTGGTTGACTGGTCAAATAAACAAAAAATAATTAACGGTTAAAATGAAGTATGAATTGATCCGTTTAAATGTTCTTGGGGTCGCTAAACAATTTTTTTACATTAATGTTTTTGACTGCAGGTCTATCTTTTAAAAAGTATTCCCTAAGACCCATTTTTCACAAGCTTGTAATGCATTTAGTAACAGTTCGAGGTACTCACATGCCTCCCCCGCTTTCAATCTTAACAACGAATTCTTGTGTGTAAATAAGTGACAAAATTGCACAGCGATGGCTTAATACGAGAATCAGCAGATATGAGTGCACACCCTAAACCAGAATGATCATACATCATTATCAAAAAATATCTCTTTACACCCACATTGTTACGTGAAACATTTAGTATTAAGTTTGTTATTTGCAAGAGACGTATTGGAACCATCGAAAGCGCAACCAGCAAACAAAGAAGATTAAACTTTGTACCCCTTTTTGGTATTGACGACTGCTTTATGAGCCATATAAATAATAGTCAAGCGAAAAGTTATAAAGTACAATGACAGCATATTTCAGGTTTTTACGTTGCCTGGTAAAATTTAATTTTGATTTGTAGGTCTCTATTGATGTTAGCATGTCCACATGACCTGCTTTTTGGTCATATAAACAACCCGCCAGTCATATCGAAAAATACCTTACCAATGTTAAGAGCTGGGATGCAAAATGATATGAAAGTATTTTTCGTTACCCAAAAGATCCTATCCAAAAATTACATTCCGCATGTTCAGCTCATAGGAACCTGTACTACAAGCGACACCTGCTTGCGTGGTCAAAGTAAAATTCTCAATCTTTAAAAACAGGGCAGCACCGAAGTTAAGCTTTCCTTCTTCCCTGGTTAAATATACTTTTCAATTCAACTTCTGACGCAGGTCAAAAGCACTCATTTGACCCTCTTTAGCCCTTATGACCACCGTACCAGACCAGCCATTAAACATAACACAGCCTATGTTCAGTACAGAGTTTCAAAGTACTCCAACACCAAATTTGAACTTTTTATGCTCCCAAATTAAACTAATTTCTTGATTGCAGGTATTCCTCTTTGATAATGGGCCAACATAATTCACCTTTTTGCACCCTGACAACATCGAAAATAACATAGCGTTTCTTCAACGCAGGGTTGCAAGGTACATTGGCATAAAAATTGTGATTAAAATAGGGACCAATCACACATCATGCATACAAATTTTAATTGAACACTAATACATTTAATCTGGGATACTTAATACATAATTCATATACCAACACAAAACAAGTGTTTTAGACTAACAGATAGGAGTCAGACCTCAACACTTCATAATAACCACACACATAAGAAAATGGATGTAAAATGGATCTAATAACTTTCCACTTACTGAACAAAAATTTCCTCTTTGTTATTTCCTTTCCTTTCAATACCAAGTTTGGCTACCTTATCACTTTCCAAAACAGCGCAAGACGACGCAGTAAATTCAACAATAGACTTCGCTAGAAACATTGGAATGAAAAAAGTACACTATCTTAAAATCTGTTAGCAAATATCATGTAGTACAAAAATGCTGTAAAACCCCGTGTATACGGACCGCAACATATAGGCCAATCATAGCCCTTTAAAAATCTAAAAAAGTATCTATACATATGTTTTCCCGTGTAAAAGTCTATGAGTTTTTAATCACTAAAAGAACAGGAAAAGTAAATCACGAATCAATGAACGATATTTTTCATATTTGCGAGAAGAATTTTTATCCAGGTTTGTTTCATACCCCACCGTCAATTAAAGTATGTATAACTGTTTTCATGGAGTAACTTAGAGCAAATACTACTACTAATAATAAAAGGTCAAAGCCAGCTAACAGAAAGATACAGTCAGAAGGGTCAACATGTAATCCGAAGCCAAAACGCTGATGTCGATCAATAAGCAACCAGTCAGTGACTGACGAGAGCAGGATAAAAAGCAGAAACTGAAGGCCATATCACAGCTGCGCAAGACCCAAGTCTCTTCACGACTATCAAGCGAACATCTTAAAAATGGAGCAGACCCGAAATGCCGCTTTTGTGACAAACGTATTGAAACAGTGGACCACCTACTGTTTGGATGGCCTGTCTTAACCCCCAGTGAGTATGTCAAAAGACATGATAGAATCGGACAATATCTACACTGGGGAATTTGCAAACACTATGGTTTTGACAACCACCAGAACTGGTATGAATACCATTCCCCACCAGAAACAGAAGCCCAAAACGTTACCATCCTCTGGGACTTCCCAGTAAATACAGGCAGAACAATTCAAGCCAATCGCCCAGACATTACTGTGAAAGATCACAGAGATCTGCCTTTTGATAGATACGAGTGTTCCATCGGACAAAAATATAGCTGTCAAGGAGTTTGACAAGCTAAGTAAATATAAGGTCCTCGAAATAGAGATTGAGAAAATGTGGACCCTCAAAACAACGACCGTTCCTGTCATCGCAGGCGCCCTAGGCATGATAAAGAAAGGTACTCAAAAGTTTGTCGAAAAATTACCTGGCGAACATAGCCTCCACGAGATCCAGAAAATAGTTTTACCCAGTACTGTTCACATCCTGCGAAGGTGTCTCTCCGCTAAAAGATTTTTTTATTTATATTTTTTTTCACTCATACGTTTAAAGCAATTGTATAAATATGCAAGAAAAGGAAATATGATAATGATGATGATAATAATAATAATAATAATAATAATAATAATAATAATGTTGTGGAGTTTCGACGTGGGAGAATGAGGTTACCCTTTGCCACAATTACCTCCAGGTCACCCTTGAGCAAGGTGTAGTACCTGTTAGCTCTCCCCGAGGCCATGAAATACCGGGTTGGCGTCCGGCGGGGGCTAGTCTGTCTCATGGGTAGGGGGGACTCTTTAGCCTTGGTTGGCAGCCCTCCTAGAGATGGTGTCTCAATAAAAACACCGGTGGTTGTGTAACCTAAAATCCACAATCCTCTTATGAGTGTAATGTCTTATTCAAATTATGAAGACAACGGCGTGAATGAGACTGGAGCATCAAGTGAAGGTCTCTCGCCCGGCAGGTGCCCCACTGTATGGCAGGGTGGGCCCGGTCGTTATCCAGCGTCTGCCAAAATGAAGTGGAACAAGGAATTGAATGTTGCTGTAATGGAGTGCTATTTCCTGAGTAAACCAACAGATGAAAATGGAAGACCTATACGAGGTTACAGAAGAAGGATGCATAACATCTGGAAGGAGAGAGAATTACCAACATTAACAGAACAAAGGTTATGTGATCAGGCTAGGGCAATACGAAAAAATGAATGGTTCACCACAGTAGAGATGGAAGAAATCCGTAGAAGTTTGGAAGTGGATAGTGATAATGAAGAAGGGAATGATGGAAACAGGCAGTTGCCAGAAATAGAAGTGCAAGAACATGGACAAACGGAAGAGATATCAGTGCAAATCAACAGAACCGACGAACAAGACGAACAGGAAAGTTGTATGATTGAGGAGATAGTTGACATTACGAGAAGTGGCCAAATGTGTGATACAAGAGGACTCAAGAAAGTAAACA
The DNA here is from genome assembly GCA_003991215.1 of Morbakka virulenta. Lineage (NCBI taxonomy): Eukaryota > Metazoa > Cnidaria > Cubozoa > Carybdeida > Carukiidae > Morbakka > Morbakka virulenta. The sequence continues at coordinate 280,851 of RDPX01000466.1, read as the reverse complement.
GAAAGGTTCTGTCAGAGTGGATAGGTAAAGTAAATAAGATCATCGGGAAAATAAGGACAGAAAACTTAACGGATACAAATAAGTTAATCGGTGCTGTTGCTATCTACATCTCGAAAAAAGTTGGGTTGAAGACTGGTAATTCAAGAAGGAAAACAAAGGAAGAACCTTGGTGGAAAAAGAGGATAAAAGGAACAATCCAAGAACTAAGAAAGCATGTGAATATTTTGCAAAGAAATAAAAGAGGAGAACTCACCAGAAAGGAAAGGTATAAAGAACTGGATAGGAAATATCAAATTAAGAAAAAAGGAGAAAATGTCGTTATTGAAGAGCTGAAGCAAAAACTGCAGGCGAAAGTAGCAAAACTGAAGAGGTATGAACAGAGAGTTAATCAATTTAGAATTAATAGGCTGTTTCAGCAAGACCAGAAAAAAGTATATCAGGAATTTAATGGAATGTCAAAAAGTGAAGGCATAGCACCAGATGCAGAGGAAAGCGAACAATTTTGGTCTAGTATCTGGGGAAACGAGGTACAACACAATAAGGATGCAGGATGGTTGAAGGAATTAAAAGATGAATGTGGGGAAACAAGACAGGATGACATAATGATTGACTGTGTAATGGTATCAGCACAGGCAAAGAAAATACCAAACTGGAAAGCACCTGGACCTGATGGGGTCCAAGGATACTGGATAAAAAAGTTGACATCACTGCATGACAGGATCGCCAAACAAATGAATGAGATGATAAATAGCAGGGTTCCTGTACCTGCCTGGATGACAATGGGCAGAACAGTGTTGTGCCAGAAAGACCCGCAGAAAGGAAATGTGGTTGATAACTATAGACCAATATCTTGCCTACCACTCATGTGGAAACTGATGACAGGAGTCATTGCTGATAGTGTATACAAGATGCTAGAAGAAAGTGATGTTCTACCAACAGAACAAAAAGGATGCAGAAAAAAGAGCAGAGGAACGAAGGACCAACTTTTGATTGACAAGATGATCCTCACTGATTGCAAAAAACGACAAAAGAACCTCGCCATGGCATGGGTGGATTATAAAAAAGCCTATGACATGGTACCCCACTCGTGGATAGTCGAATGTTTGAAAATGGCACAAGTACCACAAAATGTAACAAGTTTTCTTCAGCGATCAATGAGGAATTGGAAAACGGAATTGATGTCATGTGGAGAGTCTCTCGGAACAGTCAACATTAAGAGAGGAATCTTTCAAGGAGACAGTCTTTCTCCACTTATTTTTGTAATTTGTATGATACCTTTGTCAAAAGTATTGCGCAAGGCTAAAGCAGGGTACAGGCTTGGAGACGTGAAAATCAACCATCTTTTATTCATGGATGATTTAAAGATGTTTACTAAGAACAAGAATGAAATTGATAGTCTTGTGTCGACAGTGCAAGTGATAAGTCAGGATATTGGAATGCAGTTTGGGGTAAAGAAGTGTGGCGTTATTATCATGAAACGAGGGAAATTGGTCAAAAGTGAAGATATAACACTAACAAATGGAGAAAGTATTCGGGAGGTTAGTGATGAAGGATACAAATACCTTGGTATTTTAGAGCTTGACAAGATAAAGGAGAAGGAGATGAAAGAATTATTCCGAAAGGAATATTTGCGACGATTCAATCTGATTATGAAATCAAAATTGAACGGTAGGAACAAAATATTTGCAGCAAACACCTGGGCAGTGTCACTTATGAGATACGGAGCAGGCATACTTAGATGGACTAAGAATGAGCTTCAAGAGATCGACAGAAAAACAAGAAAAGTTATGACAATAAACAAGGAACTTCATCCAAGGAGTGACGTTGCAAGGATATACGTTTCAAGAAAGAGGGGTGGAAGAGGTTTGATGAGTTGTGAGAACTGTGTAAAGGGAGAAGAAAATAACCTGAGTTGGTACATAAAGAACAGCAAAGAGATTCTCTTGAGAAAAGTAGGGGAAGTCAGTATAGTTAATACCGAGAAAGCAATGGAACCAAATGATTACAAAAAGTTTAAGAGCCAGGAAATGGAAGAGGAATGGAAACAGAAGGTGATGCATGGACAGTTTTTGAGGGACAAGGAAGGAGTGAATTGGGATAAATCATGGCAATGGCTCGCAAAGGGAGATTTGAAGGGATGTACCGAAGCACTGATATCCAGTGCTCAAGAACAAGCTTTAAGAACGAATTACACAAAGTTCCATATTGATAAGAATGCTGATTCCCCACTGTGCAGAATGTGCAGAGAAAAAGGAGAAACTATTAGTCATCTGGTTAGTGAATGCGGAAAATTAGCTCAAAGAGAGTACAAGAAAAGACATGACAATGTGGCACGATATATTCATTGGCAACTTTGCAACAAAGGAGGCTTGGAAAGAGCTGAGAAATGGTATGAACAGCAACCCGAAGCAGTAATTGAAAATGAGAATTTCAAGCTCCTATGGGATTTCACCATTCAGTGTGATAGATTTATTGAAGCAAGGCGGCCAGATATTGTGTTGGTAGATAAGAGGAACAAAGAAGTAAAAATAATAGATATTGCTGTGCCAGGAGATTCAAGAGTAGCAGAAAAAGAACTTGAAAAGATTGAAAAGTACCAAATGTTGAGAGAAGAAATAGGTCATGTATGGCAAATGAATAAAGTTACGGTGATACCTGTAGTAATTGGAGCATTGGGAGTCATTTCAAACAAGTTTGAAAGATACATGGAGAAAATGGGTGTGAAGATTGAGATGACAATTATTCAGAAAACGGCACTGCTTGAAACAGGGAGGATACTGCGAAAAGTCTTGTCTCTTGAGAGAAACAGGAGAAGGAATTTTGAGACCCCTGGTGACTTGTTGTTACCCGCTCTCAAAGATAAAAGAACAAAAGAACTTTCCAGACAAACATGTCTGAGATTTACATTAATAATAATAATAATAATAATAATAATAATAATAATAATAATAGATACGTCCTGGGTATGGCGATAAATTGTATCCGGTTGTGGAGTTCCGACGTGGGAGAATGAGGTTACCCTTTGCCACAACTACCTCCAGGTCACCCTTAGGCAAGGTGTAGCACATGTTAGCCTTCTCTCAGACGACCGGCGGAGTTGAGTCTGTCCTTTCCTCTTTCTGGCCAGGACAAGGTCGTAAGCCTTGGTTAGCAATCGTCCTACAAGAAGGAAAACTCAGAACAATAAACCAACCGCAGTTGCAAATTCCAGGTTGACGTCTGGCGGGGTGTAACTGTGTCTCATGGTCAGGTTTGGATCTTTAGCTTTGGGTTAGCAGTTTTCCTAGAGATGGTGTCTCGATGAAAATACTGGTGACTGTGACACCTAATCACCATAGTCCTCTATATGAGTGTTAAAATGTCAAATGAAACTATTGAGAATAACGGTGTAAATGGAACTTGAACTTCATGCGAAGGTCCCTCGCCTGACAGGTGTCCTCTGGCGTAGCAGCGGAGGCCTGGTCGATATCCTGCGACTGCAAGAATGAAATGGAATAAAGATGTGAATAAACTTGTGATGGAGTGTTTTTACAGGAGTAAACCGTTTGATGATGAAGGGAGACCGATCACAGGTTATAGGCAGTGGATGTTTAGGGAATGGTGGGATAGAGGAACTTTTGAATCGACAGAGCAGAGAGTATGTGATCACGCTAGAGCAATTAGGAAGAATGGATGGTTGTCGGAAATGGAACTGGAAATGGCACTGGAAATGGCACTGGAAATGATTAAAAGGAAAATCGAAGAGTGCGGAGAAAATCTTGATGAAAACAGGATAGACGAACCTCATAATGAAGGTAGTGGGAAGTTGGTGAGTTAGGAGAAGATGAGGAATTGGGTACAGAAAATGATGAAGGAAGATAATAAGAAACTGTAGGTTGGTCTGAAGTGGTTGAAGATGATGACCATGAAGATTATAGAGAGGCTATTTAAGAGATTAAGATAATTATGGTTGAAGGGAAAAGAAGCGATGGCCTTATGTTCAAGACAGTAGACAATAAAACCCTTAAATCGAAAACTAATAAAGCCAACAATGCACTGAAGCATATAATAACCAGGAACATTACCGAAACGAAAAACTTTATAAGAACTGCATCTGTGTGTATTGCAGAGCAAACAGGACTAAAGAAGAGAGATAATAATAAAACTAGAAATGAACCCAGGTAGAAAAGAGGAATAGAGGAAGACATAAAGAGCTTGAAAAAGGATGTAAGCATTCTGGAAAGACAGTTGAAAGGGGAATGTGGATTGACTGAAAAAAACTTAAGCTGAAAATAAACAAGGAAAAGTATAGGGTAAAGAGAAAGGGGCTAAAAATTAAATAAAAGCTAAAACGGAGAATGATTGCGAAAAGCGGAAAGCTCAAAAGGTATGAGCAAAGAATCGACCAATTTAGGCAGAACCGTATCTTCAATGTAGATCAAAAGAAGATATACAATGAATTAAATCGCAACGATTTTAATGCAAATGAAGTGCCTGCTCCAGAAGACATTAGAGAATTTTGAGGTGGTATATGGTCGATTGAAGAGTAGCATAATAGGAAAAAAGAATGGTTGAAGGATTTGAGAGAGGAAAGAAGGAATGATCCAATTGAACAAGAAAGAATGGTTTTAAAGAATGGTTATATAAGTGTAGAGAAAGTAACAAAGCAATGTAGAAAGATACCTAATTGGAAAGCCCTCTTAGGATACTGGATCAAAAACTTCAGCAATCTTCACGAGAGAACAGCTGAATGAAATTTTGATGGGAGAAAGAAGTTTGCCTGAGTGGATGAGGAAGAACAGTGTTATGCCAGAAAGATCCTAGGAAAGGTAATATTGTGGATAATTATCGTTCCATTACGTGTCTCCCATTAATGTGGAACCTACAAACGGAATGGTAGCTGAAGAAATGTTCACATATCTCGAATGAGAGAATGAATTACCTGAAGAACAGAAAGGCTGTAGGTGTAAGTGTCGGGGCACAAACGACCAACTGTTAATAGACAAGACTATTCTGAAAGATTGCAAGAAAAGACATACGAACCTTGCAATGTCATGGATCGACAATGGAAAGGCGTATGATTTTGTTACGCACAGTTGGCTAAGTGAGTGCATGGAATTGTTTGGTGTAGCTGAGAATGTAACAGAGTTTCTAAAGCGAAGTATGAAACAGTGGAAATTAGCACTGACAGCGAATGGAGAGTACCTTGGAGATGTTGAGGTAAAAAGAGGAATTTTCCAACGAGACACTCTTTCGCCGCTACTGTTTGTATTGAGTATGAAACCGTTGTCTTTGATTGTACGAAAGTAAATGCAGGATACGAATGGGGGAAGAAAAAGAATAAAGTAAATCACCTGCTATTCATGGATGATCTAAAACTTTATGCTAAGAGCGAAGATCAAATTGACTCACTTGTTCAGACTGTTCAACTATATAGCGAGGATATCGGAATGGAATTTGGCATAAAGAAATGCGGGACTCTGATATTGAAGAAGGAAGCTTATTAGGAGTGAGGGAACTTCCAAATGGAGAAACCATAAAAGTGGTAGAGCCAGATGGATATACTTACCTGGGTATTGTTGTGCTAGATAAAATCGAAGAAGAAGAGATGAAAGAGAAAACGATCGGAGAATACAAGGCGTCTAAGACAGATTCTGAAGTCACACCTTAATGGGTAGAACAAAATCACTCCGATAAACACAAACAATATGAAAAGTGGTATGAACACTCACCCAAAGGTGTAACAAAAAACGATGATGTAAAGGTTCTGCGGGATATCAATATCCAACGTGACAGCGTAATACAGGCCAGATATCAGAGTAGTTGATAAGAGGGAGAAGACTGGAATCATTGCAGATATTGCTATACCCGCAGACGGAAGAATTGAAGAGAAATAAAGAAAAAAGGTAGAAAAGTACCAATATCAAAAGAGAGAAATTGGAAGACTGTGGGGTTGACGTTCACAAAAGTTGTCCCTGTGATTATGGGTGCTTTAGAGAGTATTACCCGAGGGTTTGATTCATGGATGCAAAAGATTGGAATACCACACGAGATAGGTGTATTGCAGAAAACGGCTCTACTAGGCACTGCAAGTCGAGCTGGGTAAACCTGGCGGGAATAGTGGGAAAAGTTGAACTTGCCTTAATTGGCCGGCTTAACTTGGAACTGCCTAGTACTGCTGGAAAGGCGCATTGACCCTCCCCCCTGCCCTGTGTAGCCAAATTGCCCTGATAATTACACCAGGCACTGACTATTATTGTCAGCCAGTGGCGCAGCGTCGTAAGACGTATGACCTCTGATCCCAATTGATTGGTGGGGCAAACGAACTACTTTTGCCTGGTAATTGTGAATGGCCTAGGTCAAACATTCCCGCGCAAACCGCAGACTTGCCAGTCAGTTGCATGACCTCAACCAGTTGAGCATGTCCCGAGAGGGCTGACACATCACGCATTTCTGTTTAACAGGCAGGAGCAGGGGGGGCATCATATTTAGGTGTCGTGGGCGTAGATCTCAAGTTCTGAAGGGCTGAGTACCGAGTTCGCACTCGTTACTTAGTTTTGAGGTCATATGTGAACCCTTGATAAGGAGACCGTTTTAAGCAGAATGGGTCACCTAAACTGGGAAAACTAAACAGGCCCCACCTGCAAGGTTATGTGTTGTATTTTTATTAAGATCAATTTATCACACACACTTAGGTGTGATGCATGCATCCAGCTTACCCTTATCGGGCTGGGAGTCGGATGGGTTTACTGGCGTTTCTACACCTGAGTCCTTTGTGGACTCGTATTGCTCTACCACTCAATAATATATATATATATTGCTTTTATCACGCTTTGGAAAAACCTCAAAGCAACAATACCGAAGATACTTATAGCACTTGATGTACATGCAACAGTGAAAGTGACAAATTTGATATGTTAGATGCAAATAAACTAGCAAATGTAAGAAGATACATCATGCGAAGTAAGAAATCGACAAGAGGAAATTGATTGATGATAGAATTGTTGAAGGTAGAGATATGAATATTGAAAACGTGGATGGAGATGAAGGTTTGGTAGAAAGTCAAGGTACTGAAAGGGAAAGGGAGGAAGTTGGCGAAATTGGAAATAGTAGTGAAGAAGAGAATGATATTGCTGAAGCTATAACGCTGAAGAAAATGTCAATCAAGAAGAGTTAGCCTTAATGAAAGTGGATATCATAGAGGAATTATCTATTGTTAAACACACAGAAATAACGGATACTGAACCTTTAATGAAAATAAGGCATGCCCACAAATTTAAGAACTTACTAATCTTAGAAAAGGAAGCATTGAAGCAACTTTGCGAGGTGTTAGACCCTGACATGACCGAATTAAACCAACTAATATATGCAACATCCAAAGTCCTTCAACATAAATGAGCCATAAAAAATACAGCAAAAATAAACAACAATAAACGGAAACCTACTACGTCTCAGTGGCAAGTTAAGATCGAAAAAGAAATTGAAATGTTTAGAAAGGAAATCTCTATGCTAGACGAATTGCAGAAGGATAAAGAAGTAAAATATGTAAAGGCAAGGAAATTAATAAGAAAATACCGCTCAGAAAAAAAAGTGCAAATACCAACTATTAAGGACGAGCTGAAACAAAAACTTTAAGTAAAAGAACAAAGGCTCCGTCTTTTTACCAAAAGGAATAATTTCTATATGCAAAACAAGAAATTTGAAACAGATGCCAAAAATTTCTATCGAGAAATTGGAAAAACGCCTATTCTTGTAGAGGAAATACCATCGGAAGAACGGATAACCGAATTTTTGAATACCATCTGGGGTAATGGGAGGATACAATGAAAATGTTGAATGGATAAGAGACCTGGAAAGTAATCCTACTGACACCTTTGAACAACAATGGGATGATATAAGCATCGAAAACGCGAGTACAAACGGCAACATGACAAAGTGTGCTTGAACCTCCACTGGAACCTTTGTCCGAAGTATGGAATCAAGGTGGCAGATCAAGGGTATAATCATGTACCGTTAGCAGTCATCGAGACTGATAAGTTGAAGATTCTGTGAGATTTCAAAATACAGACCGACATCCGACTTGAACATAATAAACCAGACATCACTGTCCTCCTGAAAGATACCCAGGAATGTCTGATTATTGATGTTGCTTGTCCAAGTGACCACATGGTGATACAAAAAGAATGCAAAAATAACCTAAGCTACTCTGGCCTGAAAATTGAAATCCGAATTATGCGGAATGTTAAAGCAACTGTCATCCCAATCATAATTGAAGCTCTGGGGAGTATTCCACTCAGATTGGAAGGATTTCTGGAGCAACTGAACATTGAGCATGATATTGGTACTCTCCAAAAGTATGCCTTACTGGAAACTGCACATATTTTGCGAAAAGTTCTCAGTATCTAAAATACCCTCAGTGTCTCAAGTCCGATGAAAGGGCCTGATGCTGAGTGTAATAGAATACACCATCCAAAATCAGATGTCGACAGGCTGTATGAATTAAAAAACAAAGGAGGGCGGGGCATGGTCCAGCTCTAACTCCCCTACAAAACATCTGATTTGGGGGCTCGCTGAATATCTTGGAAACACCGACGATTGGATGCTGCAATTTGTACATTCTACGAAAAAGCTTCACTCTATTTCTAAAGAATAGAACAAGTTCTCTAGGGAATTGGAACTGGAATTGGAGATTGGAAATGTAAATGAAGAACTTATACCCACAGCCATAGCAAAAAAGACCAAACGAAAAGTAAAAGATTTGGGGCTTAAACAGTTAGAACGTAAGTGGCAAGATAAATCTCTCCACTGTCGGATTTTGAACATTGTACTCAAGCCGAGATACACATCTTGTAAATAAACTCAGAGAGTCAGACATTGCGTAATTGTTAGATTCCCTAATGCGCTATGATTGCTTCCTTTGTTATGCGGCTATTATAAGTAAACAAATATCGGCACCTTGTTGTTTTGTTATTAGATGCCATGTTACCAGTAAGTTTTCCTTGACGAGTTTGTAATCGGGTACTATTAGTGTACTGATTTTAGAAATAACGTAATTTTTGTTGATGTTTATAATTGCCATAGCTAGGGATTACGAATTAATGTGTAAATAGACGAAACATATTCAGTATTTGAAGTGAGCCTAGGATGGCTTAAGTGTAGAAAGTATTAGCTACATTGCGAGTTGTTTTTTTTGTTTGGATCAATTCCCAACAAAGTGGAGCCCCCGGAGAGATTGGCGCTTCAATCATAGTCATTTCGGGAGACATTTAACGTTAACGTGGATACATTTCAACGTGGAAACCCAACATTCGTGACGATCTGTGGATAATTATCGAGACATTTAACAAAAACTTTACACTGCTAAATTGGCATATATGAGCATTGTTGGTTTACTATCGAGACATCAGAGGAAATAATCAAGAATTTATTTGTGAGTGACACACACGGGACATAAAATTAATTACATTTTGTATGCACACCTGTACTTGAGTAGAAAACAAATACCGGTTTAAACTACGGAAAAGGATTGTAAAAGATTATTGATAGGAATTACATCATTATCAACGAATCACAATGGAAGAAATTGAGAAGCAGATCGATCAGAAGTTCAAGTATTTGTCGTTGTCGGAGAAGGGGCTTGCCAAGAAGCTGAATCTGACGGATACAAAGACGTTGGAAAAGGAGTGGAAGCTGTTGGATCGAAAGTTAGACGAGATAACTGAATTAGAGGACAAAGGCAAGGAAGAGCAAATCGCTGCTGACAAAGACTTCGAAGAGATCGAAAAATGGTGCAACAAGCTTGATGACAAAATAGAGAAATTCCGATTCTTCTGGGACAAGATTGAAGAGCGAGTTCGAGGAATAATTGAAGAACAGAAAATAGAAGCTACGCAAATAGAGGAGGAGCAATACGAACGAAAGAGGAAATGGCAACTCGAAGAAGTCGAACTACACAAAATGAAAGCTGCAGCAAATAAAGAAAGTATCGGTTCAATCGCGAAGACTAAAGAAGAGGTCTACAAAGTCCGTCTACCGAAACTAGTGATAACAACGTTCAACGGTACGTATCTGGATTGGCCAAGATTTTGGAGTCAGTTCTGAGTGGAAATCGACAAAAACACCATCCCTCAGGTTACGAAGTTTTCGTATCTAAAGGAGCTGATAGAACCAAAGGTGAAGGTGCTGGTAGACGGATTACCATTCAATGCTGAAGGCTACGAGCGTGCCAAGAATATCTTGAAGGTTAAATTTGGAAAAGATAGCCATGTTATCAACGCCCATATGCAGAAGATCGTGCAGCTACCAACAATAAATGGAACGAACCCCAAAAGGGTACACGAGTTCTACGAGAAGCTTGCCCACAGTGCCCAAGTGCTTAAAACTATGGGACATTTGAGAAAACTAAACGGAGCAGCAAGGATGACGCTAGACAAGATACCACAGGTTCGACCAAATATTGTGATGCTCGACAACAATTGGGAAAACTGGCATTTCGGATATCTGGTCAACGCATTGAAGCAGTGGACAGAGCGTAACCCAGTAGTCCTAGAGTCCCATCGAGACCAGCACAACCATCGTAAAAAGTCATTCGCAGCTAAAGATGACTCAGAATTCACCAAGTGTATCTACTGCAACCAAGATCATAAAGTCGTGAACTGCGACCGTGTCGTCGACATCATGGAAAATAAAGCCAATACGGAAAGAACCACGACAGATAGAGATGTTGATGCACACCGCTACCAAAAGGTTTGGAATTTACGACGTCACCATAACTGATGTTTCCGGAAAGTTCGCCATCAAAACAGAAGTAACGAAAGTAGAAAAGGATGTCCTGTTGACAGTGCCGAACCCAAGGTATGAAACACTGATTCAATCTCATCCTCATCTGAAAGGCATCTCAGTGGAAGATCACGATGCGAAGTTCGAGTTACCAGTACAGCTAATACGTGGGGCCAGTGTCTACGCAAGAATCAAGACAATGGAACCCCAACGAATCGACTATGAAGGTGCTCCAGTGGCAGAAAAGACCAAATTTGGATGGGTAGTTCTGTCTCCTGGAACAGAAGCTGACAGCAAGATGTATCTGTTGCAATCATCTCACACAGATTACGACCAGTTATGCCGTCTAGATGTATTGGGGCTACAAGACCGTCCAGAAGGGGACCAAGAAACCGTTTATGAGGAATTCAAGGATCAGCTTCATCGTCACAAAGATGGCTGGTATGAGACAGGTCTAATGTGGAAAGCATCGCACCCGGAGATTCCAAACAACAAGGTTGCAAGTGAAGCACGACTAAAAAGCCTGCTGAGAAAATTGGGGAGAAATCCGGAGCTGATGGATGAGTACGACGAAAAAATACAGCAGCAATTGCAAGAGGGGATAGTAGAAGAAGTACGAGAATTCCCAGAAGTCCCAGAAGGAATTGAATACTACATGCCACACAAACCGGTTGTTAGAAAAGAAGCTGAGAGCACCAAACTCCGTATCGTGTATGATGCATCAGCGAGACCAGATTATAAAAGCCCATCACTAAATGATTGTTTGGTGCCAGGTCCTGTTCTGCAAAAGATCTGGGACATCTTGGTGAGAAATCGAATGCGACCAGTAGCCTTAACAGCTGACATTCGACAAGCATTTCTACAGACACGCATCAAGAAGGAACACCGAGATGCTTTGCGATTTTTCTGGATTGCAGACAGAGTTACCAGGAAAACAAAGATTCTACGCTTTACACGTGCAGTGTTTGGAGTGATTCATTCGCCTTCCTGCTTGGAGGAGTACTAGAATGCCACCTCGATAACTACAAAAGTGACAGGGAATACAAGCAAACAGCAGAACAGATTGACGAAGATACGTATGTCGATGATGTAGATGGGGGAGGAGACACAAATGAAGAAGTAAAGGTGTTTAAAGAAACGTCCATTAAATTTCTTGGAGATGCACAATTCCAGCTTCACAAGTGGCACTCAAATGTTCCAGAGCTTGAATCATCTGGACAAAATGAGGATGAATCAACCTTCACCAAAGACGTACTTGTCCAACAATCAACAGATGCTGCGATTCTTGGAGTCCCATGGAACGAGAAGGATGATACATTTGATGTTGTCATAACAGATCGATTAGTCGAGGGAACAAAGAGAGGCGTTTTGAAATTTTTGGCATCAATATACGATCCCCTAGGAATCATCTTACCCATTCTTCTCAAAGGCAAGATCATCTACCGCGACATCTGCGACCTGAAGCTTCATTGGGACAAGCTACTGACTGACACACTTTGAAGAAGATGGACAAAGTGGAAGCAATATCTACCAACAGAAGTTCGTGTACCACGTTGTATTGCTACCTGGAAGGAAAAGATCATTGGAGTACAACTCCACGCATTCGCCGATGCAAGCAAGGAAGGTGTTTCAGCTTCGTTGTATGCAGTGGTTCATCAGGAACGAGGTGTTAGCCAAGGAATGCTTGGATCAAAGTCGAGACTTGCAAAGAAGAACCTGTCGATACCAAGACTCGAGCTAGTTGCTGCACACATGGCATCGAACCTCCTTAACAACGCAAAATTTGCCGTATGAAAGTTACCTATTGTCAAGACGGTGGTGTGGTCTGATAGTACAGTAGCTCTACACTGGATCAAAGGCGGGGGACAGTATAAGCAGTTCGTCGAAAATCATGTTAAGAAGATAGCTAATAACACCGATGTTGCATGGCGATACGTCAGCACAGATGAAAATCCATCAGATGTGGGAAGCAGAGGATGCAGAGGTGACAAACTAAAGAAATCATGGTCTGAAGGTCCAACATGCTTGAAAGATGAAGAGCAGTGGCCTGAAGACATCACAATTACTGCAACTGAGGAGTCGGAAGTTGAAGCAAAGTGTATAAAAAGCATCATGGCGGCTGTAGTTCAAGAGAAAAATGAATTAGACACTCTACTACAAAAGTCGCCGTTGTGGAAAGTACTTCGGTTACATCGTCGATAAAGAGGTTTGCCAAAAATTGTCAGACAAAAAAGTCCCCAAGAAAAGAGGGTCCAGTGACAACAGAAGAGATAAATAATACCACAGGATTCTGGATCAAACGCACTCAAGAGAATCACGAACTTACAGACAACTTCAAGGAAGACAAGGAGCGATTAAACCTTCAAAAGAATGAGTATGGAATTTATGTGTGTATTGGACGAGTGGAAGGAGATTATCCAATGTATCTTCCAACCAAAGATTTGTTTAGTGAAAAACTAGTTGAACGAGCGTACATCAAGACATTGCACGGGGGAGTTGGATTCACCATGACAGATTTTAGAAGATGCTACTGGATACCACAGCTGCGGTGAATGACAAAAGGAGTGATACATCGATGCAATGGTTGCAAAAGATTCCATGCAATATCATTCACACGGCCAAGAGAAGGAAACCTTCCCACTGACAGAACGAAGGGAAATCGACCATTTCAAGTGATAGGAGTTGATTTTGCTGGTCCCTTCAGTTATACAACAGATCAAAGGGCAGAAGGAAAAGCCTACGTTCTTCTTTACATCTGCAGTTTAACAAGAGCCGTGTACCTTGATTTACTACCGGACCAAACATTGGATGAGCTGCTTGGTAGTTTCAAGGCATTCATAGGTAGAAGGAACAGGCCAGAGAAGATTTATTCCGACAAATTTTCAAGTTTCATTGCTGCGGCAAAGTGGTTGAAAAACGAGGAAACGCACCATTTCTTGTCAAATCAGAACATCAAGTGGCAGTTCAACTTAAGTCGAGCCCGTGGCGGGGAAGCCAATTTGAGCGGATTGTAGGCCTGATGAAGCAGACGTTATACAAAGCTATGGGAAGGTCGAAGCCGAGGTTCAAAGAATTCAAGACCTTGTTAATGGAAGTGGAAACCACCCTTAACAATAGACCACTAGGATACGTTGAAGACGATGTACAGTCAGTTGTTTTGACACCAAATGCCATGATGTTCGACTACCCGATCAACATACCTTATAATGAATATGTCGATAACGACGCAGATGCTGACTTGATAAGGCGGTACAAGTATTTTAAAAGCTGCAGAGAAAAGATATGAGGGAGATGGTCGAATGAGTATCTGAAGTATCTAAGAGAACGCCATAACTTAATACACCAAGAGAAAGAACTGAAGCTGAAAATAGGCGACGTAGTGATCATCAGAGAAGACGAGAAGAGCCGAGCGCATTGGAAAACTGGAATCGTCGAAAAACTGATCCAAGGCAAAGATGGTGTCATAAGAGGAGCAAGGTTGAAAGCTGGTAGAGATCGGTTGAAAAGAGCACTGGAGCATCTTTACCCCTTAGAGTTAACATGTGATCAACGAAAACGCACAATGGACCCAACTGTAAAAGAATTCAGACCTTGAAGAAATGCAGCAGAGATTTCGAAAGTTCTAATTCAAGACCAAATGCAGGAAGAGAATAGAGACTTTAGGGTAGAACATTGAATGAATTTGCTACTATTCGTATCAAATTGGGGGAGTGTGTCGGATTTTGAACATTGCACTCAAGCCGAGATACACATTTGTAAATAAACTCAGAGAGTCAGACATTACGTAATTGTTAGATTCCCTAATGCGCTATGATTGCTTCCTTTGTTATGCGGCTATTGTAAGTAAACAAATATCGGCACCTTGTTGTTTTGTTGTTAGTTGCCATGTTACCAGTAAGTTTTCCTTGACGAGTTTGTAATCGGATATTATTAGTGTACTGATTTTAGAAATAACGTAATTTTTGTTGATGTTTATAATTGCTATAGCTAGGGATTATGAATTAATATATAAATAGGCAGAACATATTCAGTATTTGAAGTGAGCCTAGGATGGCTTAAGTGTAGAAAGTATTAACTACATTGCAAGTTTTTTTATGTTTGGATCAATTCCCAACACCACGGATAATTTGTGACGCGAAGCAAAAATTTTGATGTTGATGAAAAGGCAACCAACCCATCAGTGGCTGAGCAGCTCTGGACTGATAGGAGGCTCAGGGTTTTATGCTTGCCGCACAGGATGACAGTTTGTTCACCCGTAATTACCAAGCAAATGTCCTTCATAACGGTGCCGATTGAAAATGCAGATTTTGCGAGGAAAAGCTTGAATCTGTTGATCAGCTTGTCTCTAGGTGCTCGATATTAACACCAAATGAGTACAAGAACAGGCATGACAGGGTCATTCAATTTTTTTACTGGAAAAAACCCAAAGAGTATAGAAACTAACACAAACTGGCATCCATACAGATCGAACAATTCAGGCAACGTCCTGACATTGTCATCAAAGATAAGAAAAACAACACCTGTTCCTTTATCGATATGAGTGTAGCATCTGATAGGGATATCTCGGCAAAGGTATTTGAGAAGCTTAGCAAGTATCAAGATCTAGAAATTAATGTTCAGAAAATGTGGCAACTGAAAACAAAAATCTTGCCTGTAGTAGTTGAAGCATTAGGACTTATAAAAAAGGTTACCCAAGATTTTCTAAGCCAAATTCCAGGTAAACAATTACTTCAAGTTCAAAAAATCGTTTTGAATAGCACAGCTTACATTTCAAGGCGAGCTTTGAGTATTACAGTTTTAAAAAGTATTTCGTCATTATTTTTGTATTAACTTTTCAAAAACTTTTTTTAAAGTATACAAATTTCTGTTTTTCTTATGTTCGTACGTAGTCTCGCTCCATGCTGCGTTTATTCTTTTATATTTTTTCTACTCCTTTACCTTCATATACCCAGTACATAACTTCACTCACCCTATGTAACTGGTAGTTACCAGGTGTTTGATTTCATAAAAGCAAAGTATATCTAAAGAAATTTTTCAATAATAATAATTATAACTTTAACCTAGGCAAGTGCCGCCCCACAACCAGCGAGGGAAACCACATTGCTCAAACGGTTGCTGTTGTATTCCAACAACAACAACAACAACAACAATTATTATTATTATTATTATTATTATTATTATTATTATTATTATTACTATTATTTACACATATTTTAACAGGTTTGTTTTATCGGAAGAAAAAGTATTTTTCCTATCAACGAAGGTCCTGTTTAAATGTAAATAAGTAGAAAATGAAAGATATGATAAAATATAATTGCATAATACGAGTTAAAAGTCAATCATATGCTAAAAAATGAAGTCTATAAAAAGGTGTTTAAAATTCGAGAGGAACGTTTCTGTTCTAAAAGTGTCTAAGAGCTCATTAAAAAGAAAAGCTCCTTGGACAGAAAAGGCCTCATACAGGGTATGGTGCGAGGACTGATTTCTCAGCTTCTGATACAACAGGACTAAATTAAACGGGAATAATTCTTGTTCGGTATAAAAAGGGCTGTTGTCGCCGGTTCAAAATGTAATAAACATTCCTATTTTAAGTACTTACTACTGTAAATCCGTACTTAGCACCACGGTATGCTTTATTTTGGACGTGGATTCAGATTTGCATAGCATGGAGTTTAACGATTTGCAAAAATTCTTTTTAATACAACCAAGATCAAAACAGTTAGCTTATAAAAATCAGAGCAAATTATTACAATATGATGGCAAAAATGGTGTTAATGATACATTCTTGTTATGAATATAATAAGAATAATCAGAAAGTTTTCTTCCCAGATTAAATATGCTTTTGTGTTTATTTATAAACATTCTTCTGAGGTGATAAAATCACACCCTTTGGGGTATTACTTACTTATAAGACCTCGGTTAACCAAATTTTCAGTTAAAACCTTCTATTTAAAAAAAACAAAACAACTCTGTCCAATAACAGTATTAAAAATTCTCACTTTTTCATAAAAAATAACATATCCAGTTATATTATTTCAATTTCCACAACATCTAGACTAGATCAATAAAAGTCAATCATTTTCCATGTTTTTCAGCCATACATTGCTTTATGTTTTATTGAAATAACGTAATTTTCCGCCACACATTTGCTACTACTGTCTAAATTGCAGACCTCGCCCTGTTTTGTGACTGCCAATTTCCTTATTATCATTTTATTAGGCGTGTCCTCAGTTTAACCAACAGCACTAATATCTGATCTTCACTATCAAATTTAATTTTTTTAAATTTCAACTGAATCTCTCTTTACTTATCTCTTCCTTTCTGGCAAGTACAGTCTTCCCAGTGGCAAAATTTCGACAACTTTTCCAGTTAAAAATCATTCAAAACCAACTACCAAAACCGTTTACCGTATTAAATGTTAATTGCAGAGAACGGGTCCTTTAACAAATTTAGCTTGCCAGTAAGTGGTTTTAACCTATTTCTAACAGCGGGAATACCTACCTGGTGTGTCAATATCAATAAGTGACAATGCTCCATGAGAAACTTCTGCATCCGATAGGTCTTCGTATATCTACAACAAAAAGTAGAAATCAAAATACCGAAAAAATCCCAACAACCATGACAAATGCCTGTGACAATAACAACTATATCTAACAGTCGAATTTGAAGCTTAACAATTAACTGGAACTTAAAATTCCAAAACAAAACCTCAGTAAAATCGAGTAACAGTTTAGTTTAAAAACACTGGTAAAATCGGACCAAAAGGAATGGTTTCAGTGGTCTTATCTTTTACCTTGTTTTGGAAATTGGAAACAAGTTATGGCGTGGAAAAAAAACTTCATCATTTCTATAATAAAAGACTTATTGTTCTATTTCAAAACAATACGAGTCTAAGCAAGTTGCCTCTCAAAACAAAAACGCTAAACATGCTTTTATAAACACTCTACGGTACGTCTGGGAACTTCTATCATTTCCACCAAAAAGGGTTCTGGCTAAGTAGTGGTTGGCACCTGAATAAGAAGTGTCGGAATAAAGACTGGGTACAGGCCCAGAGCAACTAGGCTACCTCTTCCGATTTTTGTAAATTGTTCCTTCTTTGGATAAAAATAAAAAACAAAATTGAAAGATGTGTTAGACTTTATAGGGCATAGGCTTCTGTGCTTGTAGCTTTTCCCCAGGACTGCAAGATTCTGACACTCCTATTTCGTTTCTACTTTCCCATGGCCTTGTCTGGTTTTGATCTAATGTAAATCAATACAATTTGCATAAACTCCTATTTACAAAAGAACTGTTTTTTTACGCGCCGTAACATTTTTACTGGAAATATGCATGGTCGAACAATATAATTTGCTCAAATGGAAAACACAAGCAGCAGTTTTTAACAGATCCTGGATTCTTCTAAAATTCGAGAGTAGGTGTATAAAGTGGTATAAGATCGACAATTGCAAGAAAATGAGCGTATCTATAGAATGACTGGTCAGTGACAGAAGTTGATCGAAGGAGCGAAAATTTCCAGGTCCACTTTAATAGATTTAAAAATTCAATATTCATACTTAATGGCTTCTTTGATCTTGAAGATGACTCAACTTGACTGTAGATTCCAAAAATGAAGTAAAAAAAAATATAGAACACAAAAACTTTAAACCAGTCGTGGTGCCACATACATACTATGGTGATTGGCTGTCTCTTTTTTATGGTGATAAACTGTTAAGGAAACATGGTCTAAGATTATCAACTAAAAAAACATTCAAAGACATAAAATCGAAAATTTGAGTATGTGGGAGCAATTTCTGAGAAAGAACAGTGAAAAAAACAACCTTCAAACATGACCGCTTCCAGAGAATTTTATGCAAAAATTGGGAGGAGGTTATAAGCTATAAAGAAACTCGATTTGGTTAATACCAACAATCTGATTCAGCTTGCACCATTAAGTCAATCAGGACTTAAACTATGTACGTACCAAGGAGTATTATTACAATTTGAAAGAGTCCTTTAGTTAATTGGTTATTATTATTATTATTATTATTATTATTATTATTATTATTATTACGAATATTTATTTACAGCACAGCCAATTTTAAAAATGATATATACAAATATATACAGCATATACAAGTTCTGTTCTTCCACTGGGTCCTGTTATCTGAATCCAGGAATATATCAAAGGAGGATAGTAATGCCTCCATACAATCATATATCCCTGGATGGCAAAAGAAGGGGAAAGGGGAATAAAATCTTGGGCACAGGTTGAATATCTGGGACACATGTTATCCTCGGAGGGGACTGCCAAAAGAACAACAGTATGTGCTGTTATAAATATTTTAGAACCAAAGTCATTTTTGAGTTCCATTGAGTGCAATGGAAAATTCTTACTCGATTTATTGATTGTGGCACAGGCGATAAATCCTGTAAGAGCCAACCAGTAAACATTGGAATGGTTACTGTATTACCAATACGGATTTCAAAATAAGTGCATATTAGGAATGGAACATTCTTGATGAATCCAAGAGAAGACACCAAAGGAAGCATGGCCAGGTCACCCAAACCAAGAAAAATCTTTTCGAATAAAAGTTTATGGTGCAGTTTCAGGGCGTTTTGTGACAATTAAAAAATACCATAGTACAAAAGAAGGAAAGGGAACAAACAGCTTTTTTTTGTATCTCTACCCTATCAGTCTGATCAGTGGTGCTGTTGGGAGCACAGGATTCGGTTAAAAGTCCACTACTTCATTATTGGAGAAAAGTGATGTAACAATATAATTTGATACTTTGATAAACTGGTGAATACGCAACAAAGAATCAAATATATATTGGGCTATTTTATCGTTCCTTGTAACTCTCTGTATATCGAACTCAACATAAATTGGAAAACTAACACTCAAATTAGTCACCCAATTGGGCTAATTTTATGGTGAGATTCATGAGTATTCTGTTTACAAATTCGCTCCCTGTTTAAATCCAAACAAAATAACGCTCAAATGAAGCTCATTAAAAAAAATCAAAAGATTTTGTATGAACCTTCTGGCAGACAGAAATTTTTGTAACAATTATCAACTTTCTGCATCACATTGTTTTCCATCTATATTAACTCTTTCTAGAGTCAACTTAGAAAAACTTAACAAGCTTTAAGGTTGCTTACGGAACTCAAAGTGATGGCCTAGTGCACAAATTTGAGGTAAGATTTTAAGCAGAACATATTTATAAAAACTGATCTTGTGAGGCCTTTCAGGTGGTTGAAACTAAAATAAAATTTTGTTTGCCTTCCAGTATTACAGACTTCACCTCAATTTTGTAAGAAATTGTATAAATAATGAGCATCCCCAGGGTGTTATATTAAAGGTAAAAATGGACACCAATAACTCCAAGAAAAGTAATTCAAAACTAAGAAAAGTATCTGTATCTATCATCCAAAGCTACTCAAAAAACCTTTTAACACAAATTGTAGTTGACTGATTACCATGTAAAAGCTTAAAAAGATGGTATATACCAAATGCACTAATTTTACTCCTGCAAAAATGTTGCCCGATAAACTTCTGAATAGTTTTTATCCTGGGGTTTATCTGGTTGTACATTGCCATGATCTCCTATTACCTTGTACTCCAAGATACGCGAGAATGACAATGGAGAACCAGTAAGTTGTTTGGAGGTAATGGATCAGCATTCAAAGGTATTGTCGAGAATCAATATGATATTTAATAGCCATCTCTTGTTTTATACCAACTAAACATTTTCCTGTTTATATATCACCTCCTTAAGGAGTACAATACGAAAACAAAAAAACAAATTTCTAAACAAGTACTATCTGTTTGTTACTCCCCATATAACATCTCCAGCAATGCCTATGCCTCCACAAACATCAATGCCTATGAAAACTACAGATTATTTGATTCCACCAGTACCCATTTACAATAAGTAATTACTCCACAATACATTTATTACCATTTGCAGCTTTGGCTCGACCTTAGGGACAACTTTCCTTCCACCCGTAACATTTCTTAACGCACCAACACGATAATATCCATAATTCTTCTGTTTTGATGCTTCAATTCGCAATGCTATCAGCTTGGCTGCTTCCTTCTCAGTGATTCTTGGGTTGCCAGTGACTTCCTGTTTTTGAAAAAATAAACACAATGTGAAATAGTCTTTTTCTTGTTGACAATATTTTACACAAAAATTCAGTTCACTTACGTTTTAAGTTAGTCATTTTATAGTTACGTATATTCAGAAAGTGGTGCTTCTAATTAAAATTCTTAATCCTGTAATTTTTCAATACAATGTTTTACAAAAAAATCACAAAGAGAATAGTATTTCTTGAGGTATACCAGAACCACCTTAAGGTAAACTGATACAAATTGGATTCTTCCTGGCCAAGCAATTTTTTAATATTGGTCTCTATATCTTCAAGATGTCGAACAAACTTACTAGAGTGGCATTTTGTGAAGAATGACGTCGAACATTTCCAGGAAAACCACTAATGCTGAAAATCACAAAATAGAGACTCTTCTACTATGTAGCATTACAAGCAAACAAACAGGCATCTTTTTATCCAATAATATGTATATACAACATGCTCTATTTACCAAACGATTTGAATGATAAAAATGGTTATATTGGTCAAGCTTTTGTGGTCGCTTTGATGCTACTCTCACAGCCTTCACAATATTTCATATCCGAAGGAATACTACAGCATTTTTAGAAGCCTCCAATTACAGAGTTCTGGTTACACACACAAAATTATATATGGCAATTTGTACTTTGGTCAGTTGATCAATATCATGCCAACACGAGTGAATCAACGACGGAAGCAACAACGAATTACTCAAAAACTATTTTCGGGTTGCATTAATACAGCTAAAATATTCCATCCACTTGGCTGCAGGTCTCCTCGCATTTAATAGAGTCGTACAGCTAAAATGTGATTCATTAGAATAATTATGGATCTCCTGGTTTACAACAAAACCAAATGTAGAAATTTTGAGCAAAGCACAAACCAAAAGATCATTACTAAATATAATAAGAATGACAACTGCAGCTTTTACTTTATACTAAGAGACACTGTTTTCATAAAAAATGTGGTAATACTTAAAAAGATTGAGAAAAACGTGACAGAGGAAGAAAGCATGCAACTAATCTTTACAGTCCCCAAATACACAATAAGAGAGGAGCCGCAAAAGTAAATCCTAATCTGTTTAGGGATGTTATTACTTGTTAAGTGTGTGTGTGTGTGGGGGGGGGGGGGGGGGGAGAGGAAGAGGATAAATTTTAAGAGCCATGTAATGCATAAAGTTAATAAATACATGGCACTGCGCAGAAAGGACGGGGGAAAAAGTTCAGTCAAAAGACAATGTCCTTCAGCGTAGTGATACCTGATAAAACAAAATATTTTTATGATGTTGGTCAATAAATATGTCAATTAACCAAAATTTAACCTAACGTTATTATGGGGACTATCCTAGAAGGATCTCAGAAACGGATACAAATATTTTAAGTCCCTTTCTAAATACTGAAACAGTTTCTCAAGTCTTGGAAAATATATGTTGACTTGAATTTGGCACCCTACCTAATTCAAGTTAGTAGTTTAAGTTTAATAACTGATTATGTTAACATTTTAAGTTAAATTTGATAAAGTTTTAATAGTTCCGGTTTGTTAAAAATAACAGGTTAAAAAACAGAATGGACAGCAATAAAGTAAAAATTATTTTATTTACCATCTTGCTATGCGGATTTTATACTGTTGTAAATTTGGGAGGGAGATATTATGTATAGTTTAAATGTAATTCAAAGTACCATTTTGATGCACTTAAAATTTACTACCAGCAAAGTCACAAGAGCAGACTGACAACTGACTAAGTTTATAAAGTACGTGAGGATTGTGTCAGTTATAGGATACAATACATCAAATTCCTTAAAGGAAAATGTTTTGTTTCTTTTCACAAGTCTATACCAAACACGTCTGGCATAGATACCAACCTTCTCCAAAAATTTGCTCTAAATATGATTGTTCTGTGGCCTTATTGTTGATACAATTATCAGTCATCTCTACGTATACTGCAAACCTGTCTATTACTACAATAAACCAGAGGGTGTGCAGCAAAAATGGCCTGGGTACAACTTCAAAAATGATGGCAGGGAATACAAACTTCTCTGAAACATTGCCAACGTCATAATTTGTGACATTTGAATGTTTAATATCAGAATGAAGGTAATAAGTGTTGTTTGCTGAGCAGGTGTGAAGTTTGAATTTGGTGAAGTGGGAACAAGGTCCATAATCTGTCAAGCAACTGTCACAAATACATTAGTGGGGTCACATATGAAAGCTGTTGCATCAGGTTTAAGATTCATGGCTGAAAGTCATTAGAACCCTTAAATATATAGGTCTAAGGATTCTTTCAAACTTGCTTCACTCCTCAGATCTCCAGTTCCTCTACATGCATTTCTTTCAAGAGTAATGGTGCATTAGATTTGTCATCAAATTTTGTCCTCAGACTGGCAATGAGGGCCTTAAGTAATATAAGCTGTTGTATACTTCTCACAACTAGATGACAATGTATCAAAGATTTATAAGCAATAAATTGGATACTGATATGCTGATTAACTGCACAAGTAACAAGTGGAACTTGAGTTTACAACAGCAAATTTTGATATCTTTCTCTTGCACATAGTGTGGGTTTTTGAAGTGCACTTTGTTCCATTGCACTTGTGAACTTTGGCATAGGATGCTCTTGAAAAAGTACTGAAAAAGATAGGTTGAGTACTATGTTTTCTCCTTTCCACATGTTTGCTTGTGATTGTTGAGGCTTTGCTTCCTATTGAGCTCCTCGTTGCAGTTTGTCCACAACCATTTCTCAACAAGCTTTGGTCTCAACATGCTTCCACATTGAAATTTCTACTTTAATACAAATAATTGACCTATAAAAAATGATAAGAACACTCTTTCCACAAAAATTTTTATCTGCAACACTAGGTACACTGTATTGGTTTCTTTTTATGCAGTTCACTGCTTCGTGTGTATCAGCTTTGGGAGGTCACCCTTTTCACTTTCTAGCCCCAAATTTGGGTTGTTGGCACGAAACATATGACTGCAGTACTATTTTTGAGCAGAGTGTAGTAAGATTTCCATGAAATGTATGAGAAAACGACAGTAATAGTGTTTATGCTATGCTTGCTTATACTTTTTATGATTTGTGTATCAGTAGTCTAACAATATGAATAGAAAGTTTTGAAACTGTCATTTACAAATGATAGTTAACAGATTCCAGGTAACAAGATTTGAAACTGCATTAAAAAAGAATGCAAATTCTTTAAATAACTAAATAAGTCAAACTTTGAACTTTACCTGAATTTGGAATATCATGCATAAAAAGTCATAGTTATCAAAATGATGTTAATTGTATTGCACTCCATATACTTTGCAAAAGTCAAACTTTGTCACTGTTGTTTCAGATTTAGAAAAAACAGCAAAAAAAATCAACATCATGAATTGTTAAAACACTTTCTCATCTTGCAACTATTCACCTTATGTGCATGTAGGTATGCTGAAAGTTAAATATTTTTTTTTCCTGGAAAAGTAAGCCATTTATGCTCCAACACTATGCCATTTTCTCTATTCAATCAAATTTGAAAATAATACCTTAATTAAATTGTTATGAACTATATTATTTATATCAGTGTCATCAACATTTCTTGTAACACTTTTATTTTGATCTTTAATCATTCTGTTGTTTCATTCCAATGAGCCAGTTTCTGTCATACCAATCCCAAAGAAGTTGTAGAAGTTTAATGTTTATACATAATGCATCTATAAATGAAGGTGTTCTAAAAAGTTTCATCATGGACATTCCTTGCATCATAAAGTAAAGCAAAGTCATATTTCATATCTTTGTCTTAACAGATAAGTTAATTGTCAACTGTGAAAAAGTCTTGCTCTCACTTGTTCAAATTATATGAAGAAATTCAAAGATATCCAAAATAATGGTGGGTATGACTCAAAGTAATACTATTATTTAATGCAAGTTTTAGAGTTGTTGAGAGCAAGTCAATTTTTGTCAGATAAATCTAATATCAATCTTTTGAAATTTAGCTCTTCCTCAACCACAATGTGAAAAAAGAGAAAAATGTACAAAAATTGTACTTAATGGATGAAAAATACAAGGCAGTTTAGTCAAGTCAAAGGTAAGTAAAAAAGTCATATGCTATTTTACTGCACAGACAGAGTAATCCAAACAATATAATTTCTTCAAAACTTAATAGGTAACAGGTATAATTTTTCCATGACCATGAAGTTCATTGGTAAGCTAAGGCTTTGAACATTTTATAAGATCAAGTTTAACAATTAAAGACATATCAGAAAGCTGACAAATACAGTTTATCAGTCTGGTAAGCAGTGCATATGATGGAAGTGAAGAATAAGGTAATTCAAAAATAAATTCAAGTATAGTTAAAACAGCAAGAGAATTCTGATCAGTGTCAGATCTAGGACAGCAAATGGGGGTCATGTCCCAGTGAAAATCACTTAGCCCTATGCTTCCTTATAAATGAAATATATGTCTTTGATCATGCAGTAGCAAAAGTTTTCTAAAAAAAACAAAACAATAGGCAGCTCTAGTTGTTTAATTTTTTTATGTAAAATCAATTTTCATTCAGAAGTGTTTTATTTCTTTTGCTCCAATGACCAGATTGGATGCTGCATTAATAACATATGCCATAAGAACCAGTTTAAACCATCAAAGATTTGATTCTTCTTCTTCAGGTACCATATCAATCAAGGACTGAAATGACCATGGCCATTCACTTCCCTGTCACCAGATGCTGCCAATTACTTTGTTACATTCACATCATGCTCAGCCTGCTCTTTCATTTCTCTAAATAAATTTTCTATTAAGTTGTCTGCTGCCAGCCTCTGTTTTGTTTACCATCAAAGAAACTAGTTCTTCATACAATTACACTGAAGACAACAAGTCATCTATTGTTGGACTATGTCTTGATGAAGCATGTAATTACACAGGCACTGGGCTAAGTAATGTTCAGAAATAGATTTGTCATTCTGGCAAACTATGCCCAGTGCTCTTGCAATTTGGTAGCTTGATTTGTTTAATTGATGTTGCCAAGTGAATTCTTGAGTCCTCCAATTATTTGTGTGCTCAAGAGCAATGGTGTATCTTCAAAAGAAACACAACTCATAAAAAAGTTATTTCCAATTGGGATTTTTTAAAATTAATAAGGTAACTTAAGCACTGGTAGCATTTGATGGTGGCTTAGTTCAACTTTGTCTGAGAATGTATTTAGGGGTGTGAAAACTTATGTCAGACAATCTATTCTTTGAATAACCAGTTCTAGGTATAGTCATATGGATAAAAAAAATTTGTCTGGTTTACCAGATTTTCTTAATTTCTAAGTTTTTTTAGACATGCTATTAGCTGGATGAGGAAGGGGAAAATTAACAAAATAATTTTAAAAAACATACAATTTCCACTTTAGGTATCCATCAGGTATATACCATCAGAGCTTATTTAAGCTGTGCAAGGAAAAAGCAGTGTTTCACTAATTCAAGGTGAAATTGATGAGCACTTTTCTTCAAATATATTATCAGCTTCTGAAAATAGCCTTTCAGAGCATACATTTTGAGCAGACATTACCAGGTATTGTGTGGCCAGTTTTGAAATGTTACAAAATTAAGTGCCATCCACGTCATTCAACAGGCAGGTTTTCTTTTTTCCTGTTGTTCAGTATATTTATATATGTCCATTTCTGTTCTTCTTTAGCTTCCTCTACAATCGAGGTGTCTTTTTTTTTTATCAAATAGTTCTATGTGGATGTCTTCCATTGAGGGGTTTGCTTTCTTTTCCTTTGTTATGATTTCACTTTTATTATCTTTTTATCTCTTTCACTTTCTTGTTCCACCTGTTCATCAGCATTTCTTTTTACTTGCTGTGTTGGCAGTGTTTTTCTACCAGTAAATGATTCATGCCACAGCTCTTCGAATCTTGGATCTAAAAATATGCTTATCACATATGATTTAGCAGAAATGACATTTTTGTGCTGTTGCCATTGTTACATCTACTAGAAGATGTGCAGTGAATTTAAGGCCCAGAAAGGTTGATATCAGAGAACACACATCTCACTTGATAAACAATATCTCAGAAAATCAGCCACAAAGTACTTTATAAGGACCTCATCCTAGTAATATGAATTCAAGTATTAGCCATATACAACTGAACAACAATTTATGGCCAGTTGGCCATTGTGACAAAAATTTAATGTTCCAATACATTTTTTTGCATCTTGTACCAGAAGCAAGATATGTTTGAAATATTCTCTGAAATTTTTGGAATGAGCTACAAGTTATACAAGAATGCTAAAAATGTCTCACTATTCTCCTGGCATTTACACACATCTTATGCAAAGTTGAAAACAATATCAAGCACAAGCACCATATTCTAAATGATTTAATTGACCATTCCTGAGCATTGACCAAAAACCATATTCAATGAAAGGACCATGGAAAATGTCTTCCATTGAATATTACACCCTTACTCCAAAAGCTGTTGTCTAGCCAGTATTCTGTTAAAGAAATATATGACTTGTCTGAAAGTAAGTATATCCAGATATCTGACAAAATTCAAATGAACTTTGTTTCATCCAACTGATCAGCAGTGTAAAATTTTACAATGTCAAAAAGCTTTGGCAGTACTTCTTGAATAGAGAACTGTCTGCTAGGAATGAGGTAGTGTTGTTCCATATGGACAAGAACCTAAATAAAACCTTTACCACTGACAATAGAAAAGAGCTGATTGTCAGATGCCGTCATTTTCATGACTGTCTTGGTCACTGTTTACAAATTTTTGCTGCTTTAAAACTTCCTTTGAGTGTGGTTTGCACAATGCAAATTTTTTTCAATCTACTCTTTTAAAGAGTGTTTCTTTAAATCTAGTTCATTTTTTTAATTTTCTTTTTTTTAAAATTTAGAACATGAATAATAATATTCATTTTTATGCCAGTTTTTTCAATGTTTGTACAGTAGTGTAACAACTGTCTTGGCTTTTGCTTCTCTGTTCTCTTTTAACATCTTGATTCAGTTCCCAATTATTTAATATAAACAAATCTGTACCGAAGACTGATATCTCAACTCTAGGAATGAGCCACTACTCAGAAGTGCTGAAAATATGCATGTTGTTAATTCTTCTGTGAGTAAAATGTTCAAGTGTAGTATTTTAATCAAAGCATTATCACATTATGGCCTTATTACTTTCCTATATCAAGTGCTTATATGTTGAAACACAGTTCTGGCCATGATGAAAAATTTGAAAAAAAACTCAAAATTAAATAATTACGAAATGCCCAGGAAATTTAAAGCCTGTTTTAAAACCAAAAAAAAACAAAAAAACCCACAACAAAACCAACACCAAACCCCAACTCATTTGTAGCCTGACTGTAAGAAAAAACTAACATTTAGGCCTACAGCATATACACATTTGAAGCCTGTTGTTAGGCTGCCAAAACGGTAGCAACTAATTACCACCTAGATAAAATTTCAGAACATATTTAAGTTATTTATACCAAAATTATGTGATGAAGGAGCCAACCAAAACCTGTTTTACATTATTCTATTGTGTGTTCAGGATCGCGAGTATTGCTTGCATCCTTTGAAAATCACACTGACTACAGTTACAATCTGTTAAAACTGTTTACTTCTTATTGTTGGTAAGCCTATTATTAGTGTTTCAATTACATTCTGTCTATATTTTTATATTTTTGAGAACTATATGTTTTTTGTAAAGTCAGGTAACTGCATTTCCTCTGCAGAATGCCACAGCCAATACTTTCAAAACATTTTTTTTAATTTTTCATATTTAATAATTTCGATTCTGATAACAGAAATCCCACAAACAGATGTCTTTATAATGGTATTATATGGAATGGAGACAGTACTGATCATTAAAATGCCAAGAAAGTCATTTTGATGGAGCAAAAAATGTGAATGATGCAGTGAGCAAAGGGTTTGACCAGAAAAGACAAATTCAGAAACAAAAACATCAGATGGAATTTTAGAGTTGGAGAGTCCTCCAAGAAGCTGCAAATGTATCAGCTGAGATGGTTGGGTCATGTGGAAAAACAGATGAATAGTATGTGAGAAAGAAATTTATACAAATGAAACTATCAGGATGAAGAGGATAGGTAGAAGAGGATAGCCAAAATGCAGATGAAGCAACACTATCAAGAGGAAATGGCACTGAACTGCTCACCAAGGAGGATGCATAAGACTGCATATTGTTTAAATAATCCAACACATTTACAAGAAATACCAGAATATAATTGGATAACTGCAAAAATTTAATGCTATATTCAATTCATTTTAACAATATTAATTTGAATTGTGATTTTTTAAATTAAAAATAGAGTGAAGAAGCTAGCTAAAAACTTCAAGGGGGACCTTCACCAGACTGGTACACATGGTGAAAATCCCCTCCCTTATGCATTTGGGAAAATGTGTGCCAAAGAATAGATTGGGTAAAATTTGGTCCATAAAACAGTTTCCATAAATTAAAACCACTGCAAACGTAAATGTAACAATACAGGAGCCACTTTTATGGTTACTTTAAGAATTGTCATGGTTATGAAGATCCTTTTTATTCCCCTAATGCCTAAGTTACTTCAAGGCAGTAAGTGTGGCAAATATTTTGAAAAGTTGGACATCAATATAGCAAACCAACAAGGTAAATGGTAAAAATTACACAATAGTTCAAGGATTCTATGCTGGAAATGCCCATTTTCTTTTATGTATATGTTTAACTCAATTATAATGTGTAAAGCTATGCTATATGAAATACTCATGGAAAAACTTTGACCTATGAAAAAATACTCCCTTTGCATAACTACAGTATATAAAGGCATGTATGCCTGTTAATAACATTTATAGTATTGCAACCAATACAGTAAATGTGTAACTGTAATCATTTAGTAATGTAATACTGTGCATGTACTACTGCACAAAGAAATCAGTAAGCTGTAGAAGAGTTTAGATTAACAACTGTAGTCAATGAGGTTATCTGATTCAATTATGTAATCAGAAACAGTCACTAGGTTTTCTAAATTTCTCAAATATGCCTTATGCTTCATATTCAGTATGTACAGAATCCTTTAAATACAACTAGTCTAATTTTTCAAGCAAATGTTATAATTGGTTGTTTGATCCTAAAAATACAATGGGTCCTCTTTTATCAACTGCCATAAGCTTCCTCACTGACAACTCCCAAACCTTTTATCTCTTTCTTCCATACCCAGGGATACAATGTTCTGTTGTCTTTTGGATGGTGAGAAAACCACTGTCAATAGTCTGCTGTGTGGCTTGGTAGGTGACAATGATTTTCTACTTGTCCTTGTTTATGGTACTTGATACTGTGGTCTTTGTCAGGTTCTTTTTCTTGCATATTGTACTCTACTTCTTGCCACTGTGATACTCCTTTATGATTTTATATTTTCTTCTCTTTTTGTATTCGAGTGTGCAGTGCACTTCTTAAATATTGTGCCAAATAAAACATGACTGCAGTGAAGCAGGGTAAAAGTGTAATGTGAGTGTGTTGACAATTCTTGATTGGCTTGTCTAGATTAGTTCATTGGTTCCAGTTAGTCTCTTTGTTGCACCATTGGATTTTGTACATATCCCAAAACAAAAACGATATATACTTATGACTGGCAGATAAATGGGAGTGTCAAACAACTCAATCGGGTTGCATAATTGTTAACAACTTAAAGTACAAAACACAATATCCGAGTATGAGATAAACAACATTTTATGCACATGTGCCATGGGGCAAAACATCTGTCCTATTACATAGGTTTGCTAAATGTATGTGTATGCAATATCTCAGGTACACCATAATGATGTTAAATAGTATATCCAAACTTAAAAGCAATAAAAACAATATAAACTTGTTAAATAAAGTGGTAGCATCAGGCAATTAACCAAAATACTAAATTGTTACTAAAGTTTAGAGTACTGGATTTGTCCATAAATTTGTCAAGTACAGTGGTCATTCTAGCATAGATAGCTGGAACTTGAATCAAATGCTAACAAAAATTTATGAACAGCACTAATTATAATTAGTGTGGTCCTCAATAATTATAGTTATAATAATTACTATAGCTGTCACCTGCAAGCTTTAAACTTAATTGTCAATTTGCAAGTAGCACAGCCTATAAAATTTTGGAAATTGATTTCACCATGTGACAACTTAACATCTGACCACTAAATAGTAGAACTTTTGCATGTGGTCCAATAACAGATATATTTGTGACCTGGTCCATCAAAGTTAAGAAACTGTGTCAGTGACATCCCAAAGGATTAGGAAAACAAATGTTTGTCAACTTCCAACTTTATGCCACCCATATGTTTTCACAACCATTGAGTAGCATCTGTACTCAACATATGTTATTTGATAACTATTTGTCAGAATCAGTATAATTTCTGGATGTTTATTGTACATTGGTTACTGACTAGAGACATACATACCCCAGTAAAGAATTAGTTTCTTATTTGTAAAGGCTCCTCTTTAGTTTCAATGAATACTGCCATTCCAAATTCCTGGAAGTTTTTGTAAACATCAATTACCATCTTGATTGAATGATAAATCTCAAATGCTATCATGGAATCAAGATACAAAAATAGCCAGGTGGCATTGATTTTAGAGAACCTTGCACAACTTTTGTTTCGATCATGGTTGATGCTCACAATAGTTTGACCAGGAATGACTGAAATTTACACACCTGTATCAACCAAAGAAAATATGTGGTTCATGTTTGAGCATAGAAGAGTTGTCAAACAGCAGCTATCTTAACACTAACGTAATAATGGACAGCTTTACCAACAGGAGCAACTTAATACAATAAATACAGGGAAGAATGAATATGATTACAACAAATTAATTGTTATCAATTTTCTGCTATAATTCCCAAACCAAATATACATTACCTTCATAAATGAAACCAGCTCTGGGTAATTCTTCTGAAGGAAATCTTCTGATATAACATCAAGACTACCTATGAGACCAAAAACTATTTGAAAGCATTTCAGCTACAACTGTGAACAATGACAATTTCATTCAAACACTGAAACACTTCATCTTTGATTCTACAAATTAAGTTCTTATTGTAGAAAAACTCTAAAAATAATTTTAGTGCAGAATATACACTGACTTAACTTTGTCACAAAACAGCTCAAAATTGCAGTGCTTACAGATTTAAATCTTAAGCTTATTAACTGTACTTTCCTGCCTGGGTAAGGCCCTTCAAAACAGCTGCTGTATATTCAATTGATGGAGCTTCAACAGCTTAAGAATAGTTTATAATCTTTTACGTTCAATTTTATTTTTGCTTTAAGTTGTCATGTCAGTATTGTCAAAACAGAAACTGGAGCGCAGTGGGTTAAGTTCAGTTATTTTTTCAGAAAAGTTAAAAAAAGAGACATGCTCCAAGAGTACTACTAAACGTTCAGAGGGTGTTTTTATCATAAGACCAATATTTCAAGGACAACAACAAGTCTTCCATATTGTTCTTAATAACAAAAAAAGCAGAATATACACCTTGGAATATTATTTCTGATGATTTTCATAATAAAATGAAACATCAAAAGCAATTCTAAAACTATCTTTATTTTTTCAAAAGTAACCTCTGATATTACGAATATAAGAATCGAAATATTTCATAAAAATTAAATCTCCTTTGAAATGAGGATTTCATTCGGTTTCGACTTCTGCTGATTTTTCGACATTTTAAAGACGGGAAAACAAATATTTGGGCTGAATCTCTCAAATAGTTGTCACCATTCATAAATTTATACGTTTTTTAAAACTCTACATGTTTGAATTCAATTTGCCACCATTCACGATTGCTTATGCTTTTTGTCTGCATTTGGCCATAATTTTCGCAGTCAAGTCGATAAATATCAAATCAAACTTGAAATGATGATATTTTTTTTCATGCTGCGGCAATCACAAAATTATAATTTTGGCTCTACACATTTTGGAAAGCATCTAAGTAGCAACAAAAAAAACCAACTTGGAACCTAATGATGACAATATGAAAAGTGCCTCAGCATGTAAAAGCACGGCAATCAAGAAAAATTTGTATCTTTGAGGAAAATTTTTTTTCCCTGTCCCCTGACCCTACAAATACCTACTCCTTTCCAGATTGCATGAAATTTTCCCTCGCAGGCAATATCTTCATTGTCGTGATCGAAGAATTAAAAAATGTCATCTGTCTCTCTCAAAAAAACCCCCCCAAAACAAACAAACTTGCAAATCATATTTCCGTGTTACAAATTAAGTTGCTGTGTTGGGAAAAATTGTCTTAAAGGCTTCAACGTTTACTTCGATATCTATTTCGTCAAAATTTGACGTTTGCCTTCAAAATTCTATATTCAAAACTAATTAGCGCACAATTGATCGAACAGTACTCGTACAGTTTTAATGTTTAAATATTGAAATTGCCTGTGGATTCGAATGGTATCACATACATAAGGGTATGATCATCATTTTATGACTAAGATGCAAATTTCTATATAAGTCACCAGATATATGATGGAAATAATATGTAACGGTGAAATTAAGGAAAGCCAAAACGAAAATAAGCTTCACCACTAGTTATTTTCCAAATTTCCATATTTTTACCCACGATTTTATTTTTCATGGTCTTCAAGTGGTTCAAATAACTACCTACAAGGTAAAAAATCTGCTGGGGTATATATGATCAAGTTTCAAGGCTTTTTCGATATTTGACATCTTTTAGCAATTGAACTCGCACGTTGACCAGGTTATGGCTGATTTGTCGGCGCATTTTTATTTTTTTTGGCATGAACTGATGCTCCCCAGATTTGACAAATGTCTCATGAAACCTCCATTGTTGTTGTCCTTAACCGTACAAATTTTCACGTTTTTAGCCATTCTAGCCTATTTCACGAAATGAATACGTCCACAATATTCCAAGGGTGATAACTCCCGAAGATTTATGTCTCCGTGAAAATTTCGTGCAACTTCAATACCTGAGTATTGAATTCTCATTCAATGGCATGAGTCATAAGTTGGGTGTGACCGATCTAAATAAAGTAAATATTAATATAATTGACCACCACAGCCTTACAGCACAACATCTAACATTTCAACGAAAGCCTTTAACCTTAGAAATCACCAATCTGAAGTACTTCATAATACCATATCCGTAAAAAATACCTGGTCGCATCCAAGAGAACAAAAAGGTATGTCAATCTAAATTTAGTCATCAATAACAACAATAAACATGCCGCTGGTTCGGTGTGCAATTAAAGAAACCATGAATTGCACAACACAGCACGAAGTTAAAAAAAAAGACAAGATCCCAAGGTGAAAACTTACCCAGTTCAAAACTTTGTGTCTTTGAAGGATCAATCTTTCCCAAGCAAAAATCTTTATCCGCTGCGTATGCCACGAAAACAAGAATTGGAAAAAGTAAGAATGTCAACACCGCTTCCCAAATATCAACGTAGCTCGGAGTAATAACGGCAAGAACCAAATAAAGCCAAATGTAGGCAAAAACAGAAAAGAAAGCAGTCACTGCAAATACTTTGATCGTTTTAATTCTCCTGTTCTGACCATTAGGAATAGATATAATACAAACTGCAGTGATACACAACAAGTTGAAGGCGGCAGATCCCACGATTGTACCAGGCCCGAGTGGACCAGCTTTAAAATTTGCACCAACTATTTCGATTATTGCAAGCAAGATCTCTGGTGCTGAAGACCCAAGTGCCATCAATGTAAGATTAGCAACTGCATCATTCCATAGCCTTACCTCGATTTCTTCAAATCTTTGCCCTGTTTCTCCTTCAGTTGCAATCTTAATTTTTTTAGTTTTGCTGGTGATAATTTCAATTGAGCACATAAACAGATCTGCAGCAATCGAAACTCCCATAAATGCCCATAGTAATGTGATGAGATAGAGGAAAGCACGAAGTCCTGTGGACCAATCGCTTTCGTTGAAGATTGGTAAGATCAAGGCACCAACAGACTCGCCATCGCATAAATAACTTTTTGGGCATTTATAAACTATGTTGCTCCCGTTAGTCATTTTGAATATAAAACTTGTCGCTCAAGTTATCCAGAAAAGGTTCAATTAATATAAGCTTTGTCCACACAGAATGCAGTACACTGTTCCTTGCTTTTCCCTAACTTAATTTCAAAACATAATATTAATTTTGATGTTTTGCGTACATTAGTAGTAAATTTGCCAATCCTGTTATGCATAGAAAGTCTTCACGTTATCCAACTCAAGTTCGACCAGTAAACAGCGCGTTGTATTGCAGAAAACAATTTCAGACCAGTCAGAATGTTGTGTACCTTCACGCCAATTGATCTTGGCACTTTTCCATCTTACAGTTTTGAATCAGAAGGTTTACTTTGCCGTCTTCCAAACAGCTACCACTCCTTAACAGCAACTCAACAACATTTGCCGCATCGGTTTTCGTTCAAGTTTGCCACCAAAAATGAAAAGGAACAGCCGCTGACCAATCACTCCCCCCACCCTTGTAATCTTACCAAAGGGAGGAACAATCTTTGGTGTTGCCCTTTGATGTTGCTCATGGCATTAATAAAAATAAATAAGTAAAACGTACAATACAAAATGAAAATAATCTGAAATAAAATACTGAAATAAAAAGTCAAAGGAAATTTTTTCAAACAGTCAATTTTGGAAAAGAAAATCCACTAACTTCAACAACTGGAAGAAAAAAGTATGTTATCATGGAACCTGTTGTTAATGAGTGACAACCTATTAAGACAAACAACATGGTGTGGAAAGAAACTATGTTGTCATAGCATCTGTTGTTAATGAGTGGTAACCTATTAAGGTAAATAACAACAGAGTGAAAAGAGGGAATGTGTTACAGCTCAAATTATCATGAAAACACAGTTGACAGCTCGGAAGGCTCAACACACCGTTGCTAGGTCTGCACTAACCCCATCTTTTGTGATAATTTATGTCGGCAAGTAAAAACATTGTAGATATTCAACAGCCATGTG
The DNA here is from genome assembly GCA_003991215.1 of Morbakka virulenta. Lineage (NCBI taxonomy): Eukaryota > Metazoa > Cnidaria > Cubozoa > Carybdeida > Carukiidae > Morbakka > Morbakka virulenta. Next base: position 245,048 of record RDPX01000466.1, on the reverse strand, counting down.
TCATATTATTTGATTAAAGACACATTTATTTATTTAAATTATATACAAGAAGCTTTTCGTTATATTCATTATATTTTATACTTGGATAATGTGAGTTTGTCTTAAGAAAAGCTTCGTGTATATAATTTAAACAAATAAATGTGTTTTAATCAAATAATATTATGTCGACAAATTAGGACACAATGAACGTACCCCTCCCATCTTCCCTGGGAGTATTACTTGGGGGAGGTGTGAAACGTTGCAAAATAAACGGCAACATTAAAAAGCTAAGTATTTTATGAGAAAGTTCTATTATCAACAGTTGTATCATATCAGATTTATTATCTTAAGCAAAACGGCTCTGGGATGCACCGGTAGAAAAATTACTAAGTTCAATTAGGGTCCTGTGGCTTTCACCCTTTTCACAACTGCAGCACACTAAAAAACCATAAAATTACAACTAATTTACTCTGGCACAGTGCATTTATTTGTTCCAATTTCGTCATCCTGAAATTGCACGACCCTTTAATGTAATTTAAGGTAAGTTATAAACTCACCAAAAATATCTCTCCTTGTAGGGTTGCAAGTTCCCCCTGACTGAGCTCCAGGGTGCCAGGATCCGAGTTCCGAAACAAACCTGGACTCTTGCTGGGTATGCTTTTAACTTGTTTGATCAACGCTCTTGAGTTAAATTTTCGAGCTATTTAGCTAATACAATAACCTTCGAATAAAAAAAACGCTGTACAAGCAAGTACAACATTCAACGAAAAAATAGACAAAAGAGCTGACATAAAATCCAACCAAGAAGTGGTTAGTTATTGCTCGTTCCTTTCACTAATCGGACTTTTATCTTCTCTACCCACATGATATGTGGTGTGCCATGAGTTCCATCGTCTTAATGAGGCAGAAAACCTAATAATGACGATGATGATGACGACGACTACGAGGACTCCAAGGAAAAAGAAAAAAATGCATTTAAGCTGGCCTGGATACACTTTACAGGGAGGTACAAAAAGAAGATCTAACATAAATCGATTCATTCATTCACTCATTCATTCATTCATTCATTCATCGAAGTGCACTGAAAAGGCTGCCCGAAATATCAGTCCCAGCATGTTCGACAGGATTAGAAGTACAGAGGGAATTGGGATGGTTTGTAAATGGGTTTACATCCGCCATTAGAAGATTATATGTTTCATTAGAAGCTACTTGGGGTACCCATTTTTGCCTGTGTAGCAACTCGCCTAGTAATTCTTACCATAGAATAGAATAATTTCCCTATATACTGCAATAGATAAGATGTAAGTCAAAAGTGTCATGTCCTGTGGTGTTTAATGCCGGTTTCTTATTACATTAAAATTACTCTCTTTTTTCTTCGTTCTTTTTGTCAAAGGAACTTAAGTTAAGCATTTCTACTTGTCATCTTCTCCTTGTCAACTTGTGAACCTGAGATACTACCATCCAATTTTCAGTTCAATATTTTTGTCTGTATTGGTAGACATGCCAACAACAGGATGTTTAATTATTCCCAAACAGAGGGTTCTCGAATTTTCATAGGATGCTGTATCGTCAAGAATTGTTTTCGTCATCATTCTACAACAGACAAACATTAAATTTTCTTCAACATAGTGGAGTTTTAATTTCTACTACCTGATCTGACGCTTGGTCTTTATATTTCACTACAACGTGTTATTCTGGTTTCAATTCCTTTAGACTATTATTTATTCTCACGCAATACAATTTATGAGTAGCAAACTTCTTTACACAGATGATGTTTGTTATTTCTTTGGCACTGTTAATTTTTCTATATACTCTGACTTCAAACACTATATATTGGTAATGAAACAACAATGTAAGAAAAACATATGTAATGTAATAATCAACGTATAAAAGGTAATTTTTCCTCCTTTTTTTGAAATACAGTTTCAGCTCACCAGTGAACACTGAGTGATGCACTCTTCATTCTCTTTTCTCTGATTAGTACCTAGCCTTTATCTCTTTTAAAACTAGTGACAAACAGATATAACAATGGAGATAAGTGGTCGCCTTGAACCCCCCCCCTCCCTTGTGATACTGACATTGCCTCGGTCTTCGCCTCCTTCAGTCAAATTCGTACTGCAATGATTCATTAAACTGATAAATCATTTCATACTATAAGCAAAATTAAACATTTGCAAATATTTACTTATCCAACTGTGAGACACCATCTGAAGCGTCTTTCTGTAATCTATCCATTCCATTGCTAAATTGGTCTTCCTTCTCCATTGCTGATAGCAATTTTTCTTTATCAGAAAAGATTGGATTGCCATCTAATCGCTAAAAATTGGTATGTATCTATTACTTTGTCCTTTCCTTACTACCAACTATTTTATTTTTGTAAATTATATCCAATTATACACCATGGAACAATTTTTGAGTAACTTCAAGTTGCATTGGATATTTCAACTGATTCTGAAGGAGTTTTCGGCGCTGATTTCAAATCTGAAATTAGTTTTTCTCTGCAAGCCCTAGTTTGTATGCAATTTGAAGTTAGTACAAATATGAACTTGTTTAAACCATGTATAAACATTTTCACGTCCATATATATAGATCGCTTCTAATATTCTTATCATTCTTCTTTTGTTTCAGTTCAAACATGGCTTCCATTAGGAGACATTGCTGCAGAAGCAAGCCTGATGTCTTCTGCTACATATGTTGATGCAACACACTTAATTCGTCAGTGACGTAACATATCCTCGTTCGTGAAGCGTGCCTACAAGGCATATTTTTAAGTTTACCTGGGTGATCAAGACAAGCAATGGGCTCCTCATGTTGTGTGCCACAATTGTGAGGAAATGCTTCGATACTGGACCAAAATAAAACGCAAAGGTCTGCCTTTTTGAGTTCCAATGATTTTGCGTGAACCCACTAACCATGTAACTGACTGTTGTTTCTGCATGGTAAACACAACGATTGTTGGGAAAAAAACCGACATAAGATTACGTATCCAAACATTCCCTCAGCTATTCGGCCCGCTCCACACTCTGAAGAAATTCCTATTCCAGTTTTCAAAGGCTTGCCTTCATTGGACAATAAAGACATTGGACATGATACAAGCGAGCAAGACAGTTGTGACAGTGAATTGTAAGAAAAGTCTTCACAACAGAGGACTGTTCTTCAGCCACTGAACTTTTATCTGTCCCCAAGCCTTTTCTCCAGTCTAAACTGAATGATTTAGTGCGGAATCATGGGTCTTTCGAAGAAAGCAGCAGAGGTTTCGGCATCAGGATTACAAGGCAGAAATCTTGTTGGTCACTCTATTGAAGTATCATATTTCGGAAATCGTGACCAGCTTTTTGTGACCTTCTTTTCAGAATACAGACAGTTTGTTTACTGCCATGACATTCCAGGCTTCTCAAATAACTGGATGTACCTTACTGTAGTCCTGCTGAATGGAGATTCTTTTTAGACAGTTTAAAACGCAGTCTAATGTGTGTTCTTTTACATAATCGCAATGTTTATGGAGCAGTACCTGTCGCTCACTCAGAGCATTTGCTGGAAGACTATGATGATATGAGAATGGTCATGGACTTATTAAAGTATCAAGAGCACAATTGGATCATTTGTATAGACGTAAAGATGGTCAACTTTCTTCTTGGACAACAGAAAGATTTCACCAAGTTTCCATGTTTCCTCTGTATGTGGGACAGCCGAGCACGAGACAGACATTGGGTCCAGAAGGACAGGCCTATTCGTGACAATCTTGAAGCAGGCGTGCTAAATGCCATAAAAGACCCAATTGTAAACAGAGATAAGATCATCTTTCCTCCTCTTCACATCAAATTAGGTTTGATAAAGCAATTTGTCAAGGCACTGGAATCCGAAGTTGAATGTTTTAAACACATCATCACAGCTTTACCAGGGTTTTCATTTGAGAAGATCAAAGCAGGCGTATTTGATGGCCAGCAAATTCGAACCCTGATTCGTGATGATCAGTTTGTTGTTAAGATGACCGCTTTAGAAAAGGCAGCTTAGTTGTCCTTTGTGGCAGTCGTTCAGGACTTCCTTGGAAACAATAAGGCGGAGAACTACAGTGAAATTGCAAACAGAATGCTTCTCGCTTTTCATGATCTCGGGTGCAACATGAGTATCAAGCTTCATTTTTTGAACAGCAACCTTGATAAGTTCCCTTCCCTGACAACCTGAGGGCTGTGAGTGACGAACAAGGAGAACGATTCCACCAAGACCTAAAGATATGGAAGAACGTTATTAAGGGCGCTGGGACAAAAGTATGATGGCTGACTACTAGTGGAGTATTAGACGAGATTGCCCCGATGAAATGTACAAACGCAAAAGTTACAAAAGCAAATTCCTGCCTGAATAATATATACAAAGAAATTGATAAGCTTCCATCAGCTGTGGTGATGTTCTGAAGGATGCTGATCTAACTTTGGGATAGAGACTGATGCTTTCTAGGAAACGCTATCAGAAAATATGGCACAACCAACAATAGTGTAATTTACTCTTAATAATCACATTTTAATGTTCTGCTTCTTTTGCCTTACTAAATATGCATAAATGACTTCCATGCCGTTTTAAGATTCAGGCGAACAAAAGAACTGTGGCTGATATTGCAATTTCCTATGATAACGAAAAATAAAAAATAAATAAATAAAAATGTCAAATTGCATAAAACCTGTAGCTTGCAGACAAAACCGACTTGAGATTTTCTTTTTTTTAATGCAACACAATGAGTGTTCCCCGGTGTTATTGATGTCTACAAGCTTTTTAGTTAATAAACGTGACAAGTTAAAATGCTCATAACGCTTTAATATTGTTATTTTTCCCAAGTTTCAATTTTGTACTTATATTCTCTGATTTTATTTTGTTATCAAGCTCATAACATTTTTGCAGCTATCTGAATGACTTTTGAACTTTTGAAAAGAAACCGAATGACATAACGTCTATCAAAATAATTTAGATACTTTGACTTTAAGATTTAAACGTTTAGTTGGTGTTGCCTTGCAACGATTATCGTTTTTGATTTGTTGGTAACAAAAACTTAATTCCACAGCTACAGTTTTAAAGTTCATTACAATTCCAAAGTCCTGCTTATGTTGAATTTTGAATTATTCATACTTTAGACTCCTAGTATATTGGTGCATATCTTTCCTAGGGAGACTTTGTGTCGAAGGTAGATGTTACGCAGTTCAAATGAAGACAAAGTTTTGACGCCATGAAAAAAGCATTTTCTTTGCGGTAGTGTCGTAGTCTATGAAAATGTGGTATTGTGTCTAAGGTTTTACGTTACTAAGGAAACAAATATCTTCAGTAGAAAGATTCCAAAGATTTAGGTTTTTCTTTACTGGAAGTCCTAGGATTATTGTGGGTCTTAAGAAAAAAGTATAATTGATAACAGGATCGAACTGGTTCTGCACCAGTTTATCAAAAATGAAACATTACTAAAAAGGCCTAACTTAAGAAAAGGTTTCACTGTTTTCTCTACTTTGATGGTCCAGTTACTACTTGGAGCTTTCAACATTGGTTCAACCCTTATTTAAAGTACCAGCCTAAACTGTTTTCTTCACGCTTATAAACCCTTTACAGCTAATTATGGCCCTTCCTTGGTACATACAATCGTGCAACATTATTCTTTGGGCGTAGCATTTGTGATTTGTCGCATTGTCACGAATGTGCTAGTCCTTTTGTCCATTCATTCAAATTCTTCCCTTGTCCATCTTAGTATATCAGTTCATATTTTAAAAGAAAAATTCCTCACGCATTTATTGCCTTTATTATGTTATGTACTTTTAGTTTTGACTTAACCATCAATCATGTCCTTCTTAAGAACTCATGTTTTAATTTGTGTTTTTAATAGCTGCCACAAAAAAATATTAAACTAGATACAAGGGTTGATAAAAAAATCTCATACAAGCTCTATAACTCCAATACAACATTTGCTACAGTGATTATTAAAGTTTGAACATGCTTGGTAGGGTGTATTGTAGAAGATAGTATCATTGACGTTGGGTACCAGCAACCCGATGACGCAATTCTGCTGGATATGTAATGCGACCTTAAAATTCAAAGAAAGTAGAAAAGGATGGTTATAAGTACTATTATTATTATTGACAATGTTTAAACAGGATATATATAGATATATATATATATATATATATACACTTCAGTTAAATAAATAATTGCTATCAATGTGTGGCTTGTATGAAAATAAAATAAATAGTTAAAAATACGAAATAAAATTGTTATCTATATATTTTCATTTATACAAAATATTCAATTAAATCAAATTCAGGTCCACAACATAAGACACACCAACAGACTCAATCTACCAGTAGCCATACAATCGAATGTTTTCATTCATTGTCATGGGCAATCAACTGATCTCTGAAATCTGTTGAGTTTTTGGGACTTGACAAAATCAAGGGAAAGGAAATGCATTTCTATTTTGAATATGAGTTGAGTATTCTTATTTAGTACTCTTCGGAGGAGAAAGATCATTTTTCGACGTCTTTGGCTGATCTTTTATCTTCAGTTGAGCCCTCCGGTGCACTTGAAAAATGGATTAGCATTAGCTTGGCAAACTACCGATTAAAGAACTGAAGCAGAAAGCTGTCACCATTGCAACATCCCTTTGGTTACTAGAGTTGGCAAAGTTGTATAATCATTTGTAGGAAATAATATACAAAAGCCATTTAATATTTCTGTAAATACTTTTTCAACTTCAAGTGCCGACTGATGGAATTACTTTTTAGTTATGTTAATGTCTTTACCAGAAAATTAAAAATTCAAGCTGGCTTGGGTAAAGGTGTATGTCAGAAATTTTCTGTACGGTAGTCTCCACAAATTTCTTTCCAGAATCCTTCTTTGCTTGTTATCAATGTAGCTATTTCTTTAGCGCGAAATGGGTGTATTATTCGTTATTATATACGAGTTTTTTTACAGGATGTATCTACACTCAAATCAGATATACACTATGTACGTATATATACTGTTATCACAGATGTCCTGTTCAAAAAAACACAAAAAAACACAGTTATCTATTAGTTAAAAATCGCTAACAATCAAAAAGAAAACTAAAAAAGCTTCGATTGGCAGAAGAAACTAAATTATGCTGTTTAAAGCTCACTTCCAGAAATAGGGATGCAAAGCGACAAGAATGAATAAAATGATCGTGTGTGCTTGATGTACACAGGAAACTATCTTCCAGAAAGTCTACACGTAGTACAAGATCGAAACAGGCGGAAGGCATTAATTTATAGAATCAGAAGACGTTGCAGTCAATTGGATGGTACATAAAAACAAACTACGTAACACAATAACTTTTGGTATAACTAGTTACCAGGTTCTTTGTCTAAAAATTCCGAGTCTTTTGTGTCACTGTTTCTGTAAGCTGAGCATTTAAGCCGAATTTAAATGCTTTTGCAGTTATTTGCAGTATAGGTTTAAGTAGAAATTTCTTTTTAAATAGACCTTCTGTCTCATTTTCAGAAATGGCTTGAAAGTTTCACTTTATCATATGAAATAACTTCCAAAAATGTTCACGCTTTTTATCATCTAGAATGTATAGAATCAGAATATTGATCAGCCATTTCTTGTAATGCACTAATAACATAGTTTTTGTGTTATTTTGATGATATATATATATATATATATATATATATATCATATATATGTTTCAGCTCCCAGGTTTGCTTCGAAGAGCACTAAAATAAGGCAAAGCCTGTCTTTGATTATAATTTATTTTTAGGAAAACTCTCGGTATGACAATCTCCGCCACAAAAGAAACAATACCATGTATTCACAAATAACTCAATTCTTCTTGCATAAATACTTATTTATTTGCAAGCTTAGCGCTTACAGCCTTCCTTTTCTTCCTTGGATAACTTATACAAGCCAAGTCAGACAAAGGCAAGTGCAGGGATATGATTTTAAGACTCTTTTATAGACTTGTCAAAACCTATTAGAACTAAAATGTGACTAAAGAATGAGCTATCCTCCAGACATACCTAAGCAACGGATAGCCTTTAGCAAGTGTCTTTATTGCCAAGGACTGAAAGAGCACTAAGTGCTAAGTACTATTTTGCTACAAATTTATGTAGAAAGAGTACGTGGTAACTTAATAAGATGCTATCAGTGGTATTAAATGGAGTGCAGAAATGTATGAAAAGTGATAAAACTGCATACGAACTTAGAGTTATTCATTTCCATTTACTTTAGTATTCAGAATACTCTATTTATGGTATGTAGGACATCATGAAATTTTTTGAAATACTTAAACATTCATTGCATTTGAAATCACTGTCAGGCTGTGTCGACCATGAAATTCTTATCAAGCAATGACTATTAGCATATAGTACAATATTCACATTGGCAGAGGTGTCCTCAGTTTTATTGTTATTAAATGATGTGTCTAGAATCGATTTACGTTTTATAGTTAATGTAAACAAGACAAGTTATCAATCAAGTATCAAAGAATTGTAATATTCATAGTGGAATCCGTTTTACAAATTATACTGTTTAGGCAGGCTGACCTCAGATATAGAATTACCTATTCATTATCTGATTATTCTATTGAACCTTGACCACAATATGATGTACTTGACAGACGTCTGTTAAAGGAAATCTTCTTAACAGTTCGGAGTTAACAAGAATTTGGCCAATGCACTATACAGTATGATATATTGTAGTCTGAGACCATGGTGGTTTTTAAGATTCAGGAGTGCCTTGCATATTATATTGCTTTGCTCTAAGAAACAACGCTAAAATCTCTGGCCAAATATAAAACAGATTGGAAGTTACGTAAAATGGTTTATTTTCTGATAAGCTGTCTATTTTCACAAAACAGCATGTTTGTATCACTGATTAAGGTACTAATTTTTTGTACGACACAAGTGGATTGTGGAGAGGATGGTTACTTATGGGCTATTTATTGGGGCAGGAACACTTAAGAGATTTGATGAAAAAAAAAGACTTAAAATGAAGTTGCCAACTAATTTATGTATAAGCCATAGATCTATTGTCTGGAATTTATTGATAGGAACTCAGATGTCGCTATAGGTGAGCAAATCTTTTAAAAAAAGATTTACATCAAGACTGCTGGTGTTTCACTGATTTCCAACTAGAACAGAGCAAACCCATTTTATTTTTCTTGTTTGTAGTTTACCTCAAGTGTTTTAATGCAGTGCACACTGATACACACCCAACTGGTCTTAAAAAGCAAGCTTTCACTGTCACGAAACTTGATATTTTCATGTTAGACAAAAATATTATATTGGCAAATATTTCCCTCAGTTGTTAAACTTGATATTTTTGATTAACTTAATCTGGATTTAGAAATTAAACACTTTACATATGCCCTCACACTTAACACTCACTCAGTTCTCAAGGCTTAAATACACTGTCTTTGTTGTTGCATGGCATTAGGGGGATTAGATAAACGGAAAAGTGAAACTGGATGAAAATTACACAGAAAATGGATGGAATTCCACCCGCTTTAAATAACTTGAGAAGCATGTCTCAAAGTTTAAACTCTTTAATTTTCTCTTTAACTTCCATTCAACTCTTCTATATTGTTCAGCTTAATCCACATTACTTCTGCTGTGCACGGAATGCTTGGAGTTTACCCTTTGGTCAATGCGTGCGTGTGGTGTGTGTTTTGACCAATAATACTCTGGGGGTTGAAACTTTGAGGAGAAAAAAAAGAATTTTGTGGCATGCTACATCCAACTTCTACAAAGATTGTGACGCAAAAAACAGAAGTGTTATTATTATATTGATGGATAATTTGTACGCGCAGTGCTTTTGCTGGAAAATGTAAGGGATCTCTGAAAAAGGGCTAGGTGTTTATGAGACACCTATGGATCGAGCCTAGAAAAGGAGACTACCCCACTTTGGGTAATCTTATACAATCTAATACACTTATACTGTGCATACACTTAACTGGATCCAATTAAATGGAGTATGTAATTTAAGATTTAAGTAACGTGTCTATAAAAAGGAAACAATTTCAATGTCTTTCGCTTTCGATTATTGAACAATTGTCCAAGATCTGTACAGAGATTAAACAAAGAACTTTGTGTATCAAGTAACATAAATATGACATGCATATGGCGATTTATTTATGATATAGGTTTTCTTTAAATTGTCTGCTTTTTTAATGAACAACTAATTATGATTAAAACGATTAGTTTTTCTACAAACAATATAGCTCACACAGCGTAAATGATATGAGCCATTAACCGCTAAGTCAAACTTGTTCATTGTAAAGTCTGCACATAGTAAATAACCACTTGGATTTATGTTTGACCTTGATCGAGAAAATTAATGATATTAGAATTTGTTGTAAATTTTAATTTTATATTAATCACATTCTTGTGTTGTTATCTCAAATGCTCCGTATCTTGAATTTCGTATCTTCGAACTAAACACTCAGTTTTTATGATTATTTACAATTACTTTGCACTAGATAGCTACTTGATATCTTTATCTTTGATATACCCAACTTTCATACCTCCATAGTTTGACTACCTTGATGGAGTTTTTGGTTCTTTTATTGTTCTTTAAGATCTATTTTAATGGATTGATAAAATTAACACTTGTTTAAAATGGAATAGTATTTTCTTCTATCTTTGGGATTAGGGTTATGTACACTTTATTTTTTTAGTTATCTTGCCATTAATTCTGATATCTTTGTATAACTTTTGGTCCCCGTATAATATTAAAGCTACAGTAATAAAACTATGTGAGTTTTAATCGCTCTCCATGTTATGAAAATGTACTTATCTACACAGTGGCAGATTGACACGCTGGAAATAGAAGTTATGATGAAGATAACTTTGTTTTGGTTTAACAGCATTTTCTCCCGTAACTGGCTCAGTCGATGCTCTTCAGAAGAACTTGGTTTTGGCAATGGGGGATTTCTTGCCCAAGTGCCCTTTTTGACCGCAACCATTTGCCTTTTTCGTCCATCAAACTCCAAACCTTTTCGCCAAATCGGGGACCTGAACCCGGAACCTACTGGCTACGGTGCAGCTGCACTAGTCATTAAACTATGGCTATTCTTTGCTGAAAATAACGATGATGTTAACTATTCTATCATCGTTATTACAATTACAATCTTCTTTTTTCAATGGTTAGGAACCAGGCAAGGCATACAGCCACTAACTGTATGGAACTGCGAAGAAAAGACAAGCCAGGAAAAATAAAGGTTAAGCAGAGAAATATGAGTGGACAATTGACTTAAAAAAACATTTAAGCCGTATGATGGAGGAAAGCATTTAAATGTCAAAGAAATCCATAATCTAGCAGTACGAAGGTAAAAACTGCGTCATAGAAAGATTAATGGCAACGAGAAGCAACAGCTGCATTTTACGTTTGTTTCGACTCTACTCTAGAACTAATCTTCATGGTCTTGCAATCTGTGCTAGACAGGATCTTCCAGCTCCTAGAGTATTAGAATATGAATCTATCAATAAACCTTACAAGTGCTTTAGATTTTTCTACTTCTAGGCATTGGTTGCCTATATTTTTGTATAGATTCCCCTCTTCTGACTCTTACTCAGATATTGAATTCGTGTCAGATTCCATTGAAAAGACTCTGAACAAGCATCATACTGCTAACATTTTTGTCTTCGGTGACTTTGATGCTTGTCAACTGACCTGGTTGAGTCATTCTAATAAGGCTTCCAGACCTGAAGAAGTTACTTACTGTCATTACATTCTGACAAAGTAACATTCTTGATCATTGCTCTGGAGAATTAAGCTTGAAAAAAGCGTCTTATTTTTGGTATAATTCGTATTTAGGGTATAATCTTTCCTTGAAACATTTTAGATGCCGTAAGTAAAAGTTGTAATTTTCATGCAATGCTTTCAAAAAATTAAATTTTCAAGGGAAATTAATTTTACTTCTGTAACCATTAAGCGTTAAAATCAGAAATGCTGTCTTCTACATTGGGTTTGTTTTGACTGTTTTGTACTGGAATTCCAGCTTGTCCAAATCTAAATCTTTTCTTTAAAGAAATACTCCAATGGATTTGGGATTTTTGCACTCTCTTATGTGTCCGTCTTGTCTGCCGCAAAATATTCTTTGAATTTGAATTTTAGTACATTCATTTATAGAAGTGTCAGAATTTACTTTCCCGGACATTAATAATCCAATTAGCTACACACTGCGACAGGTCCTGATCCTCTCTGAATAATGTACCCCTGGGACAAAATAAAAATAGGCATTTAAATATAGTAAGACATTGATAAGAACGTTGTTTCTTCTAATACCTAATTAAATTTATACACATTATATCATTATTGAGATTTTGAAGTTGTAGTGCATACTTTATGTTGGTAAGCCAGTGTTCCCAAAAGAGAATATCGACCTTTTCACATAAGTATGCTTTAGGTTTCTATCTACCATAGCTGCAGCTATTTACGAAGGGAACGTTACATGTTCGTGTCGTTACGCAATTGGTTATCCATAGCTCTTGGGAGTGTTAGAATCAAATGTTCGGCACATGAGCTTCAATCTCTGGATACTGTTATTTATTTATTTATTTATTAATGTATTTTTTCAATTAAATTTACACTTACTTAGTAATGAACGGGATGAGACCGAATTTTTGAGAACATTTGAATCTCATGCAATTTCTTGTATATAACTATACACATATATATTTAATAAAATTATCTGTTATTATTCATCTCTATCCCTTAGATGTAAATTAAACAATTGTTTCATACAAAGCAATTAAAAAACGACTTAAATACCTATGAAAACACAGGTTTAAAAATAGTAAAACTTTATTAAATGAGCAGTTGCCAATAAGTATACTAACTTTACTACCAGCTATACGTCTTGAAGCTAAATAGCACACCTACTGTATTTTTTTTCACCTGTGATATTTAAAAGAAAATATGTCACAGGAAAAGGCTGTCAGATATTACTTTGAGAATCAAAAACAATTTAAGCCTTTACAGGCAGACCAAGAAGAACAAAAGTGACAATTTTGGCAAGATACATACAAAATTAAAATAAAACACGTCTGGGACTATTTCAAATTCATAAATTGAAATATCTGAAAGATTTAAAAATTTGGAGCTGTTCTTGTAAGGGATAGAAAGGAATGGCATAACGTTATGAAAGGTATTTGTGGCTGGGAAAAACCGTTATTACTGACAGTCACCTGGTTTTAATCTGGAATCCCTTATTATGTATCTAAATAATACCTGAAATTAGATCTTCTCACCTATTATGTGATGCAATTCAAATAAAAATTCTCATATTGTTTTTTTTACAAGCCATTTTGATGATAACGACTGCTCTTTACAGTATTCATCAGTATCATCTACTGATGATCATCAGTTCCTTAGTATTCAAAAGTCATCTTGAAAACAACTCCCTGTTTTGGGGAAAGAGACAATTGAAGACCTGCTTCTGCACACACCTATAGAAGTGGTGATCATGGGTAAAATTTAACCACCCACTGACCTCAATGACTCCTTCCAAAGTCAGATGGTCATGCCGCATCGCCAGTTGCTCAGGTAAATTAGGGACGAGTTCTGTGGTTCGGACACCAGGCACAATAAAAAAATACGCTATTGTGTCCCATAAGGAATAAAGATGACTACTGAGATGTAGAAAGCAAAAATCAATATCTAACTTCAGCATTCGAATACTCACGTCACAAGATCAACTAAGTAAGCTAATTATCACTGCAGAGTCTCTCGTGCATGATGTCAAGTACAAGAATACCGATTTTTCCATTAAAAACTGCATTTGACACATGATTCTAGCAATAAATAAATTCTTATTACGTCTTCTGCACCAAAGAACGCGGTATATTTAAGCGTTGGAGGCTTCATAATGCTACTTAGCTCTCACACGAAATCATCAATGAACAACATAGAAATTATCTCTCCAAGAATTATGATAGTCATTTTCAGTAATCATCACGTTTAGTAATCATTAACCTGGCTGGCTTTCGAAAACAATGTTATGTTTCTTGCAAAACATGAAGATCAAGTCATCCAATTTCAGAACAATCGTAGCTCTGTTACACGCTAGGTCCACCAACCACAACATCCTGATATTTGCAGAGAATTTTAATGCTTAAGCTAGGGAAAGATGATGGCTTTCTAGACTCATTTCATGATAGGACTAACGGAAATGGCAAGTACTACATCAATATTTTAAAGGGAAAAACTGAATTGTCTTAAGGTTAAATTAAAAAAGAAAATTAGCAAACCATGGGTACACACATTGTATTACACCGCAATCAATAACAAACGGAAAAATAAGTTATGACCTATCAAGTCTCAATTTATTTGATAATATTACATCGAATTACCACAGCAAATACCCCAGTTAGAGTCGGAGCCAACAAAAGGTCTACACAACCAACAAAGTATGACTGGTCACTTCTAAATTCACGCAGGCCCGATTTTTTGAAGAACAGATGTGAAGTCTTGCAGTCAGAAGCAAAAAGCAATTCATAGATGCATCTTGCAATAACTTTGAAAATGCCTATAAACAACCAGTCTTCTTTGAAGGAAAAAAGGGATCACCGAGGTCCACGGAATACTTTAGCCGTACAAAAGAAAAGAGCTGAACTTTCAGAATCTACCAAAAGAAAAAACCAGAACCCATTCAGTAAGACCAAGTGTATGGTCAACAAAGTAAGAGGAAAAATAACCCAAATCCACGAGAAAGAATAAGTCGAATACTTTCAATAAAAAGCTGATATGATTAACTGATATTCTGGCAACAAGCAAATAGCGACAGCCTGGTCAACAGACTAGCTATTGGATGTAAAGGCTCCGAGGGGAAACCAGTTAAAAACCTGTAAGGGAAATCTTCTGTGATAGATGAGAGACCGATTCAACAAATCATAACTGAAGAATTAGGATACATATGGACAGATTCTTACCATTAGATGCTTCTAGTAAAGAACCGTAATGAAGAGTCTTAAAGTAACAATAGTGTCCATCGACTTCTTGGACGCTTTTGACTCAAAAGCCAGACAAAAACTGAGAGAACTCTTTTTATTTTGTTATCATATGAAATTTCTGCCGAGACAGTGCATCAGATAATGATGCTATACAAAGAAACATGTGCAATAGTTTGCTCTCCAGATAGAGATACTCCGTTTTTCATAACTTTTGGTGGTGTTTTACACTGGCACATACACGCCCCTTATCTTTTAATTAAAATGTCGTGAACGAGCTTGGTATACCTTGCAGAAAGGACGAAGTAGGCGATACCCAGCTGCAAAGTTAACTGATGTAGGTTATGCAAACAATTTTGCCTTTATGGTAGATAAAACAGGAAAGGCAACAAAATTTTTGTAGAATAGAAATGCGCTGTTAAAGAGGTGGGCTTATACATCAGAGCGAAAAAGACAAAGTATGTATCAAGTTCAAAATCAAACTTGACATTCTTTCGCTTGATGGTTATATGACCAAGCATGGAAAGAGCTTTGTTTACCTGGGAAGTAATATCCAATTTACCGAAAAGATACTGAAGTTCAGAAAGCAAAAACATGGTCAAATTTTCATGGTCTTATAAGTATTTGAAAATCAAATTTACCTCCAAGTTTCAAAAGGAAATTCTTCTGTGCAATCATAGAGTCCGTTCTGTTGTGTGTTTGCTTCACTTGGGCTTTGTAAAGAAATTAGCAAATGAACTTAATGTGAGATATACACATATGTTGAGAGCAGTACTGAATATGTCTCCGCGTTACCATCCAACGAATATACCTGTATAGACACTCCCTTCCATTATCACAGAAAATCAAAGAAAGGAAATTCATTTCCCATGGATACTGTTTACGCAGGCAAGACGAACTGGCAAGTGATTTTCTTCTACGACACCCAAAATATGGCTACATTTCTGTTGGACGCCTCCATCAAACTAAAGTTTGTAGAGGATTATGTATGCATCGTTGATCAACTGCAGGGATGAATGCAAGAAAGGATTTGAAGCGAAGAGTCAAGAGGGTCAGAGTAATCAACTCGACCCAGCTTTGATATAATTTGTTTCTTATTAGCATTTACAAATTTTAAAAAAATTTTCGTTTCCAGCGAAAAAACTAGACTGAAATTTTAAAATTTTTTAAAAAATACGTTAAAATCCATTAGATAAAATAAGCAAACTTCGTACACAGTCATATCAAAACTAAAGCAATTCGATCAGTGTATACAATCACTCTATTCTTGCCTATAGTGTCAAATATTTATAACTCCAAACAAATTTTCATTTTAAAACTTAAAAAGATTTTGCAGATTTTCACAGTATTCATTACATTTTTTACATGTATTATTATTCATGTCTTTTTCATCAAACCCCAGGTCTTCTAAGTATGATTTCAGGTATTTTGGCACTTATCCAAGTCACCCTACAATGATCGGTATCATTTCAAGCTTGTGAATTGGGTATGTGATCTGCAAGTAATTAACTAGGAGACTATAATTGTTTGAGCTTCTTCTGGATTTTGCTGCTGATTTTGGTGTCTGCTGAAAAAGTGATCTCTGCAATCATACATACTTTTTTTGTGTTGTCACATACCAGTAAATCTGACTTGCCATGTAGTGCTTTAGGTATTGTTCTTATTGGTAGGGTGCACCAGTATTCGTAGTTGTTGATTTTTTAATGTAATATGGATCTCTCGAAACTCTTTACACGTGTTCTGGATGGTTCTTTTGAATAGCTGCTTTTAGAATGTTCTTTACTAAATCTTCATGTCGGATCTGTATTTCACAGACATCAAAGAATAAGAGTTAAAATATCTGGAAAATCTACAATAATTGTTTTGGATAACCTGCATTTGATTGTGATCGATGGAGTTTGACCTTGATCAATTCGTCTTTTGTGTTGCAGGTCAGAATTTCTGGGTCGACTATTGTTTTATGGTATCAGCACAGTGTAAAGTCGTGTTTTTGTTCTTTGTTCTGGAAAGGCTAAGCTGTGAATCGATTTTTATATCCTTTGAAAAGTTCTTTTCAAGTAATCGTATCGTTTCTTATTTTGTATCTGTCTTCCTGTTTTGCTGTTAGAGCAGTGCTTTCTTTTTCTGCTTAACAGTTTTAGTTTTCCTAGGGTATCATTAGCGATTTCATAGCTTGTAAAAAGTTCTTGTGACACATATGCAACTAATAGTTTCACGATATTTTGATCATAGGGCAATACTTTTCCAGAAAAGGAGCCCAGACAGCAAAGACAAAATTTTAACCAAAAGATTAATTCTTCTTTTCACTGAGTAAATGATGGCTTTGTTCTTTCTAAACCTTTCTCAAGATGTACTTGACCATGTGGGGCTTCATTTGGCTGTGTTTTTCTCCTGAGCAGAAAATACTTGTGAATTATTTCTTTTCGAGAATAATTATTTTTCACATGGATGTATTGTGTAGTCCAAGGAGAAGAGAATGCCCACTGTGAAGAGAAATGAAAGTAGAAAATTCAAGACTATTTGCTCCTATTGTTATCACATGGCGTCAAATTAAGTCAGGGACTAAATACAGGGTACGGAGAAGACATATGTGCTTTAGACCTTTATTTTTCGAGGTAAGACCGAATGGTTAGTAAAAATTCTAGCGGAATATGTGGTGCTTTTTGGCCACCAACATATTTGCATTGCATTTAGCATAATTCAAACTAGACCTCAACAATTTTTCCTGGGTAAAAATATCTTAAAATAATGTTGCTGTTTTTACTCGTACATTTGTAAAATCAGGAAGACTTATGATAATTAATGAGCTGCTCACCACAATGGATGAAGTTGATTTTGCTTAACAAGTTGGCGATCAAAGGTTTTTCTTGGATGAACAATTGTTTATGTCCACCGACAATATGTTAGAAAAGGTTTCTATGGTTTTACATAAAAACACAGCTGTATTGGAAATCATTTCTTACATCAATAAATTAATCTTCTTTGGCAAACATATTTTACTGGTAATTGGCATTTGGCACTGGAATTCTTTCACCAAAGCACTGTATTACCTAGATAGAAGTTACTGAGTTGCTTGTGTCGACAATAAAATAAAGGAAAGTAGTTACAAAAAATTCTCAATGGCATGGATAGATTTTGACAACTGTTTTCTGCTCTAAAGTCACCTTCAGGAGTCGACTGGAACCTATAGCAGACAAAGTTTCATACCTATCTAATAAGTCTGATAAGTAGACCGAAATAAAATTTTGTTCTTAGAAGTAAGTTTTGATCAATTACTCTCATACCTACATCAACTGCGAGGTTTCCTTTAGCTGAAAAGGAAGCATATATGTAGGTGTGTAATAAATGTTCTTTAGAATGTGAAAAATTGCTATGCTACGCTTCTTTCCTTAAACGTTTGCTCAGCTACAAAACAAAACCCAGAAAAATGACTAAAAGTAAAATAATTCAGTTCCTTTTTCGTTTAACACCCAACTATTATTATTACTACTATCATTATTATTACTATAATTATCATTATTACTGTAGGTATTCCATTTCATGGCAAAGCCAGTTTTGAGGCTAGGACCTGGTCTTTTCCAAAGACCTGAGGTATCCAGACCTTCACTTCATTCTCTTTTCTACTCCTTTCTCTCCAGTACCTTTCGCAGGATGTGTGCTGTTCCTAGCAGAGTTGACTTTTGAATAGTTTCAAAAGATAAATCGACTCTGACCGTGGCCAGAAAGGATGTCAGTCGCTCTGTAACTGTCTCCTGTGCACCGATGATGATCGGCACAACAGCTGTCTTTACTTTCCACAGCATAGAGATCTCTCGGGACAGCTCTTGGTACTTCTCTATCTTTTCATCTTCCTTTGCCAGCGTTCTTACATCTCCGGAGACGGCATTGTCAATAATGATGCACTCGTTGAGTTTCTTCCTTACCACAATGTCAGGTTTTCTCGCTTCTATTTGCTTATCGACGTGGACATTAAAGTTCCACAGAACCTTCACTTCTTCGTTTTCAACAACCTTTTCTGCTCTGTGGTCGTACCACGCCTTAGTGTGAGGTAGTCTGTGGAGCTTACAGAGGCTCCAATGCACTGCGCCTGCAACTTTATCATGCCTTGCTTTGTATTTAGTTTGGGCCAGCTTGCTGCATTCGCTGATAATATGCAAAACAGTCTCATCCCTGGTCTTTCACATTCTACACAAAGCTGACTCTCTGCTATGCTCGATTTTTGCTTTTCTATAGTTAGTATTCAATGCTTGGTCCTGGGCTGCAACAAGTAAGCTCTCTGTCTGTCGCTTCAAACTCCCTCTATTAAGCCATTGCTAACTTTTCTGAGCCTAAAATTCTTTCGTCTGTCTTACATGTTCTCCATGCATAACCTTGATATTCCATCCTTCTTTGCGATTCTCTCTCTGTTTCTCCCTGAATATTTTCCTGATATCTTCAATCTGCCTCCCGGTGTACTGCTGCATAGTCGTCATGATATTCGTGTTCTTGCCATTTGCATATGTAATCAGGCTCCGCTCTTCGTACCTGACAGTTTCTAGGATGCTCGTCAGGCCTCTCCCGCCATCCTCTCTTTGCATATAGAGGCGGTCCACATCCACCCTTGGTTGCAATGCCCAATAGGGATGCAGTAACTTTCTCGTTCTTTGGTCCAATGTCTCCAGTTCTTGCTGGTTCCAGTCTGTAATTCCTCCTCCATATCTGATTAATGATACAGCCCAGGTGTTGATTGATTCAATCAGATTGCCAGAATTTAGTTAAGACTTCAAGATCTTACGTAGCCGTCTTAAGTACTCTGTTTCTATTCTGCCTTTCATGGCCTTGTGCTTGATATTATCAAGCTCTAACATTCCCAGGTATTTGTAGCAATTGTTTGAATCAAGTGATGATATACTCTCCTCATTACCCAGAACGATGTCATTGTTCTGACTGTCCAACTTTCCCCTCTTGAGTACAGAGATGGCACACTTGTCTATTCCGAACTGCATTCCAACGTCTTCACTGAACACCCGTACTGTGTTTATCAGTATTTCAACACCTTTGTTTGATTTACCAAATAGTTTTAGATCGTCCATATGGAGGAGATGATTGATCTTCGTCTTGTTATTAAGAACATATCCACGTTGTGTCTTCCTCAATATTGATGTCATTAGTATCATCGGTATTACAACGGGAAGTGGTGAGAGACTGTCACCTTGAAATATTCCTCCACTGATCTTAACTTCTCCAAGTTCTTCTACTTTGCATTCTAGAACTGTCCTCCAGGTTTGCATACTATTCGTCATGAACGTTCTTACCTTTGAGTCTATTTTGTACATGGCGAGACATTCTTCAATCCACGAGTGAGGCACCATATCATACGCTTTTTTGTGGTCGATCCACCCCATCGCTAAATTGGTCAAGCGCGCTTTGCTGTCTTTCATCACAGCCTTGTCGATAACCAGTTGTTCCCTTGTTCCTCTTCCTCCTCTGGTGCATCCCTTCTGCTCCCATGGTAACAGGTCTTGTTTAGTCAGATGCTCATATATCTTGTCGCTAATCACTGATGTCCACAGTTTCTACATCATGGGCAAGCATGTTATTGGGCGGAAATTGGATAGAATATTGGCTTTCACTAGATCCTTGGGGATAAGTACCGTCCTGCCCTTTGTTATCCAAGATGGTACATTAGATCTCCTCACTATTTCACACAGCTGTTCTGCAATCTGTGCATGAAGAGATGTGAATCTCTTGCTCCAAAAGCCTTGAACGCCATCAGGTCCAGGGGATTTCCAAGGTGACATGTCCTTGCATGCTTTCTAAACCATCTCCATAGTTATTTCAACTTCTCCCTGGGTTTCTATCCTGGTGTTCTCTTCCTTCATCTCCTTTGGCCAGCTTGCGTCCTGTTGATGATTGAATGCATTTCCCCAGATGTTAGTCCAAAAGATTTTAGCTTCCTCTGCATCTGGCTGGGCGTCTGCCTGTTCCTTTCCCTCGAGCATCTCATAGAGAATCTTTTCTGATATTTCTCAAATAGTTTGTTCTGCCTGTAATGTGTTGTTCTATCAGTGTATCGTTTGATCTTAGCTGTCACCACAATAATACTTTGCTTCAGCACTTCTTTGACCTCTTCAACTGACTTTCCACCTTAGTTGATATTTCTGCACCAGATATTTCCGTGGCCGGTTCTTTGCATTGATGCTCTCCTCCAGTCTAGATAGATCTTATCTCTGTTTTTCAGCTTATTTTGTAATCATTTCTTCCACCCTGGTTTATTATCCCTTGTGTTTTTCCGTTGTGATTTGCCACGTTCTTCTCCAACAATACTGCTCCAGCATGTATCAATTTGTTGGTTTCTTCTATTGTGTTGGTCTTAATTCTTGCTATCATGATGTTGACCTTCTCGGTTGCCTTGCGTAGTTTATTTGACACTGCTCCTTTTACGCTGGGCTTTTTGATGTTTTCTTTTTCATTTCTTCTGTACATGTTCTTAACCCTCTCAACAATGGTCTCTTGTTCTTTAGACAACTCATCAGACAACTCACTAGTCATCCCGATTACTTCTCCGTCATCTACAGCTTCTACTTCCTCGGATTCTTGACTATGTTCAATCAGAGTTTCGTAAATTTCACTCTCTCTTTCCTCTGTAGATGGTTCTGTCACTCTTCTCCTGGTTTCTTCAATCTCCAGCTCAGAGAGTAAACCATTCCTTTTGATCACCCGGATCTGACCAATAATATCTTACTGTCAACATCACTCCTCCCACCCTGTTCTTTCCATATTTGAAACATTCTCTTCATGTATCCTATCGTCTGGTCGCTCTTAGCCAGAATGTAGCACTCCATTACTTGAATGTTGTCTTCTCGACTCCATTTCGTTCTTTTTCGTCTAGTCCGTGTTGGTAACTCCGTATCTAAGCCAGTAGTTTGATGATGACCTGCTCCTGCCTGGTTCTCCACAGATGGCCTGCCGAGCGGGACAGGGTTGGCTTGGTCTTCTCTCACGTTTACGCTTTTAGTTTCGTTTCTGTTTGTCGTGTTCATCATGATGAGTAGGGGTTGTTTTTCTGTCAGGATCTGCTCCCTTAGCCTTTGTCTCTCACAAGAGCCTCCCTGCAAGGCAGCAGGTGAAGTTTTTAGTCAGGCTCCTTTTCCTTAGCCTTTTGCCGTCCAAGGCCTGCAAGGCAGCAGTAGGTATCGTAAGGCTAAGTGTGTGCTGGGTGCTGTGCCTTGCCCAAGCGCAGCCCACGACTATTCAGAGCAGAGGCGTCTACCCCCACTGAGGTCTCCATGACCCGCATACCCGTAAATAATAATTACTATTATTATTATTATTATTATTATATTGGTGTCGCATACTAAGTTATGATCGTAAATCGCTAGTGGAGTTTCTTGGGGCATGGTGTCAGCAAGACTCCTCAAACCTCAAGGACTTTCCGACGTACCCTTGCAGACTGAAGTAACGTAGTTTTCTGCAGTTCGACTATTCTTATTTTCAACCCATGTTCTCCTTACCACTTTATCAAATTCTTGGCTGGGGTACCCAGAGCTCCTCTGATGATCGGAACCACCTTTATCGGGATGTCCCATAGCTTCTTCAATTCCTTGGCTAAGTCTTGATATTTGAGAATTTTTTCCTGTTCCTTTGCAATTACTCTAGAATCGTAAGGTACTGCAAAATCTATAATGGTATACCTTTTGTTGTCTTTATCGACAACAATCATATCAGGTCTACGTGCCTCAATGATGTGATCAGTTTGGACATTAAAGTCCCACAATATTTTGCACTTTTCATTTTCAATTACTGCTAGAGGATTGTGGTCATACCACTTAGGAGAGATTGTTATTCCATATACTTGACAGACTTCCCAGTGGATTCTTTTACCAGTCCAATCACGCCTCCTTTTATATTATCTCTGTGTAAGCTTAGGCATTCGCAAAGTATATGGCTGATCGTCTCATCACTCTGATTGCACATTCTACACTTGTTGTTTCTTCGGCTTTTGTCAATTGTTGATTTAATGTGGTTTGTTCTAATGGATTGATTTTGCACTGCAATTATCAAAGATTCAGTTTCACGTTTCATACACCCATCTTCCAACCATAGCCATCTTTCCTCATTAGAAATCTCATTTGTTTGTCTTCCGAATTGTCCTTGTTACGGTTTTTCTTTTTATTTGCTTGTTCTTTCACTCCTCCTCCTTTTCATAAACGTACCAGCATTTTTCTTCGCCCCTCTCACACTTCTAACCGTAATAATCAAATCTTCTTTACTACTTTCAACATAGCTGTTTAGACTATCCCTTGCCTGCAGTATTGTATCTTCGATATTCATTAGTCCTCTGCCACTTACCTTTCTCTGTAGGTAAAGCCGGTCAACATCACTTTTTGGGTAGAGGGCCTTGTGCATCGTTAAGGATTTCCTAGTTCTTTCGTCAAGCTGTTTCATTTCTTCCACCGTCCAGTGAATCAGAGCAGCCGAGTATCTAATCAATAAAACAGCATATGTATTGATGGCCTGGATAATATTTTCCCCATTCAGTTTGGTTTCCAGAATTTTTCTAACTCGTTTTTTGTATTCTTTATATAGGTTATCTTTCATTTCTTACTCTTAACTACATCAGCCTCGAGAATTCCAAAGTATTTATAACCCTCTCCTTCTTTCAAGCCTTTGATTTCACAATCATCAGACAATTTGATACCAGAGAAATCCTTCAACACTTCTTTGTACATTCTCAAGACAGCACATTTCTCAATGACAAATTGCATTTTAATATCATTACTGAAGAGCCTAAGCGTCTCTACAAGCCAGTCTAAGGCCTTTTGACTACCAGCATAAAGCTTTAGGTTGTCCATGAATAGGCGATTAATCTTTTCGAAGTGATATCCCCTCTCCATATTTCTGAGGATATGGCTAAGAGGTATCAAACAAATTACAAAGAGCGATGGCGATAAGGAATCTTTTAATAAGGACTTCACCTAAGCTCTAATTACCGCACATCAACTCCACTCTCCATGCGCTCATACTCTTTTTCAATCAACTTGCAAATATTCTCATTGACCCCTAGAGACTTCAGACACTCCATGATCCACGTATGTAGGATCATGTCGTAAGCCTTCTTATAGTCTATCCATCCAACAAAAAGGTTACGCTGTTTCCTTTTCACCTCTTTCAGAATCACTCTGTCGACAAAGTTCATTGTGTAGATACTTTTTATCATCAAGGTAAGAATATATTTCTTCAGAAATTATTCCATTAAGTATTTTCCAGACTAGTGGCAAGCAAGTTATTGGTCGGTAGTTATTAGGCACGTTTCCTTTAGATTTATCCTTTTGAATTAAGACAGTTCTTCCTTTCGTCATCTACAATGGAACATAGTGCAATTCTACACACTGTTGGAGATATATACAGAATTCTAGAGGTAAACTAGTGAAATTTTTAATCCAGAAACCCTGGACTAGGTATGGGCCTGGGGCTTTCCAGTTTGGCNGTCGACAAAGTTCATTGTGTAGATACTTTTTATCATCAAGGTAAGAATATATTTCTTCAGAAATTATTCCATTAAGTATTTTCCAGACTAGTGGCAAGCAAGTTATTGGTCGGTAGTTATTAGGCACGTTTCCTTTAGATTTATCCTTTTGAATTAAGACAGTTCTTCCTTTCGTCATCTACAATGGAACATAGTGCAATTCTACACACTGTTGGAGATATATACAGAATTCTAGAGGTAAACTAGTGAAATTTTTAATCCAGAAACCCTGGACTAGGTATGGGCCTGGGGCTTTCCAGTTTGGCAATTTCTTCAAGACTTTAGAAAACCTTTCTTCAGATATTATGATATCGGTTTGCTTGTCACCGTCTTCAAAAGTATTCTTAAAGTTATGTAGCCGATCAGCATGACTGTTATGTACTTGTTCTTGCCCCCAAGTTTCTGACCAAAATTGTTGGGTCTCAACTGGATCAGGAACTTCACTTTCCGAGTCACCTTTCCTTTCTAAATTTCGGTAGAACTGACCTTGATTATTTCCAAAAGTTCTATTCTGTTGGTATTGGCTTATGCGATTGCTGTACCACTTGATTTTTCCAGTTATAGCTTTAATCCTCTGTTTTACTTCCTCCCTCACAATAGTTAATGACTCTTGTTTGATCTTGTATTTTATTTGAAGCCGGTTTTTTGACCCAGGTTTTAATCTGTTTTCTTCGATGAGACTATTAATACGCCCGAGGTCTTCATTAAATTCTTTTAATTTATTGTCTAGTCTCTTTTTCCAGTATGGTTCTTTCCCTTTTTTTCTGGTTACCAAGTTGTTTGTTAGAATTACAGTACCGGCATAGAAAAGATCATTAACTTTTGAGATATTAGAACTTTAAGTTTTTATAGTAAAGAGTTGACCTTATTGAGTTCAGTGGTAATCTTGGCCTTTTGCATTCCTCTCAAAGGTGGTAGCCGTTCCCTGGTATTGTTTAAGACTATCCAAATTTTTTGGAGCATTTGTTCGTCTTCGTCACTAAGCGTACAAACAGGTATTTTCTTTGGGAACTCAAAATTATGATCTATCTCATCGGACATGCCACAACCGTCAGGGATGTTACCAACAATATCCTCTGTATTTTCAAGTTTAGAGTTAACATTAAGGTCAATTCCTTCTTCTGATACAATAACCGTATCATGCAATTCACCACACGGAAAATCTTCAATGTTCCTTCTAATTTCCTCTAATTCTACCTCTGACCGCCAATTCTTTTTCATGATATTGGATTTTTGCTCCATCAACCTCTGCTTAGTAACATCAAATGTACCTTTAGTCCTCCAGATCTCGTGCATTCTCTTTCTATATCCTCTTCGTTTAAGGGTACTCAGGTAGAAACATTCCATAACTGTTTTATTTTCTTCTTGTGACCATTTCCTACTGGTCCTTCGTGAAGCAGTATCAGGATGACGGCCGGGTCCCCGCTGCTGTGCCAGGGAACACCTGCCGGGTTAGGAGCTTTCACAATAAGATCCAGCCCCATTAACACCGTTGTTTCCATTACTTGAATAATTTATTTCACTTATTAAGAGGGTAGTGGTGATGAGGTGCCACAACCACCAGTATTTCTATTAAGACACCATCTCTAGGGAAGTCGCTAGCCAAAGCTGAAGATCCAACCCTAACCATGAGACACATTTACATCCCGCCAGACGACAACCTGGAATTTACAACTGTGTTTGCTTTATTGTTCTGAGTTTTCCTTCTCATAGGACGATTGCTAACCAAGGCTTACGACCTCGTCTTGGCCAGAAAGAGGAAAGGGATAGACTTAACTCCGCCGTATATCAATCCAGTATTTCAAGGTCTCGAAGTGGGCTAACAGGTGCTACACCTTGCCCAAGGGTGACCTGGAGGTAGTTGTGGCAAAGGGTAACCTCGTACGCCCACGTCAAAACTCCACAACCGGATGCAGTTTATCGTCATACCCAGGACAAATTATTAATATTATTATTATTATTATTATTATTATTATTGTTATTATTATTATCATTATTATTTACACATGCTGTGTGCTACCACAAAATTTATTTTACAATTTAATGTCTTCAGTTTTAGCACTTTCATCGTAAACATGTCTTTTGTTTTTCCTTTCAACAATTGCATGGAATATTGATTTGTTTCGAGTGGCATAAAAACTTCGGCTTTATTTCTTATTTTGCTTGTCTTTCATGGAATGTTACAAATTTCTCGCGTCTGGTCAGCAAAAAAGTAACCGGAGTGAGTGAAACAAAATTAGTCATTGTTATTATGTCGTATTAGAGGAAAGAAGGATTGTATGATGGATTTTCTAGGAGTTGCGTTAGTTTATTTGTTCATTTTTTTAATTGTATGACTGTCATTCTCATATTAAAGAACTCTTTCCTCTTCTTAACTGATTGTTCAGATCCAATATCCATCCAATATTTAAAGCCAGAAATTTTAGTCAAAGATGTAGACCATCCTTCAGCAAAAATATCTTATATTTTTTAACTTATCCAATATCATGAACACAGGGTTCATATTAATAATTTTTTCAGATTGCCTCTATATAATTTAATTATTTATTTAATATAGTTAAAAATAAAGGAACCTCCGGTAACTACAAAAATACTTTTATCAATAGAACACGTGAGGACAAGAAGTCATGTGCCAATCAGTTTGTAAACGCTAGAGCATTTCTCCTATAATTGTGACCGGCAGGATTGATGTTTTGCTTCGAGATATAGGAATCGAGTTGTATATCTGCTTGAGATCAGTCTTCAGACCATCTGTCCTTTGGTAAATTGTCGGAAAGGTGTAGCTATGAGAGTTGATTTTCTCAGGGGACAGAGAGTTCATGGCTTAGACAAATCAGACACAGAATTTCACGACGAAGTCTTGGTGGTGCACTATTGTGAATGTAAGTTAGAAAATTTGTTTCTGCAGTAGACTTTATTAGTCCAGAGACGAGTCGTGGGATCTGATTGATGGTGGTATCGAGTTATTTTGTGTGAATGCTGTATGTTAAATATGTGGCAAACTACCAAGCTTGTGTGTGTTTTCGGAGAGTTGGGAGAGGGAGGAGTATTAATAATGGAAAAGAATTTAAAAGTACAAAGGAAGGTCTAATAAAAAAGTAACCCTTTGCATAGTAGCCTTGCATAGTGTTAACAAAGTGAAAAAAAAGATTAACGACAAGAGTAGTGGTGGTAATTTCCATGATGGAAAAATTTCTACTTCACTATTTTCTGACAAGCACCACAAATAGATTTACAAATTATTGGACTTTTCTTCCCACGTGGTTTGGATAAATAAAAAACATATGCTGTTATCCAGTGCAACACTGAAGCGAGTGGATTAGGATTATTTTTTAAACCTTTCAAACAATTGGCTTCACAGCATTATAAAGCCAATAGAAAAAAAGCAGTTGGATTTAAGCTCCTACCCATTATTTCTTTAAATAAAACTAAACAATGTCGTTGGTACTGCCTTGTTGTTCTGTAATTGTTGTTCTGTAGGAAGCTCAGATGTATATGCCTGTTTGGGATATGATGCCCTTCGACAGGGACATGGGGGAAAGAAAAGTGCACTCAAATGAAAGATAAGACTATATCATGATTATGTTAAGAGCATAGTTTCAAGAGCTCAGTGGTAGAGCATCTGGCTCTAAAAGTCACAGGCACTAGTTCAAACCCAAATATTTTTTCAGTTCACCATAATTCCTAACTCTCTTCTTTGATATTATTTCTGCATTTAAAATTTACATAATTAATTCATCCTATATTTAAGGTTTTCTGGAAGGTCGCATGAATATGTTTATAGGTATCAGTAAAATGAAGCATGATATCACATTTTGACCTTAAGACCTTCAACTTACAGATAAAACAAAAAAATTAGGGTTCAGCTAGCGATATGATAGCTTGTTTTTATAAAACCTATATTACTGAGATTGTGGATTGGGTTGCTGGATATTTCTAGTTTGAATTTGAAATTAGCCGTAACGGTTTCAAGTTGTTACTAGTTACACCACCAAGAGTTTCTCAAAATATTACCAAAACCTTTTTATATCTTATTGTGAAGAGAGATAGCATTATCAAAAACTTTTCTGCAAATAATTAAAACAATTTCTCGGTGTTTTACTAAAGAGACATAAGGATTAAAATTATACATTTTGTCACGGTCCTTCCTTTTACTGCAGTAACTGATGATCACTTCCCTTTTGGGCTTCTTTTTAAGAATTTATACACATTTTTAGGTATTATTGGAACTGTTAGTTTCATTTACTTCGATCAATTAGGCTGTCTTTGTATTCAAACAAGAAAAACTGCGAGACAGTTTTTTGAAACAATTTGTTACTATAATTTTTTCAAATACCTAAAAAGGCACTTGTGTTTGCTTTTTGAAAAAAGTCAATTTAAGTCCCAGGTATCGTTATACCAATTAATCAAATATCATGGAGAAAAAGGAGGTTGGGAAAAAAGTTTTTAAATTCCTCGTTATGGCATTTCTAGTTACAGCTTGGGTTTTGCTCCTTTGTTTAGTCATGTATTTACCGATTATAGGATCTAGGAGTCAATATTATGGTAGTTGAGGTTTCGTGTTTTAAAACCTGTTGTTAGGTCTGTGTTTACAAATAACATTTTCTTCACCAGATGTTTTTGAGGTTCACACTACATGCTTTTGATGGTTTCATATATTTGGAGCATTATCTTAAAATACACTTCCTAAACCTTCATTTTAAACGCCAAATGGTAGATACAGAGGTTTTCAACAGTATTTACAATTTCAGACAAAGACTTTAAACAGCAGTATGATACAGTAACTGGGAACAAAAACAAACAAAACTAAGATATTTTGAATTTTTAACAAAAGATTTGTTTCAAGATTTATAAGCTTGATGAAAAAGAGCTCTAGTTTAAACTTTGTTATGTTCTTGTGTTCTCTAATACAGTAAAACGCACTTCTATGCACGATTTATGTGAAACTAGCTCTTTTCTTATTAAAATTCTGCAACGTATTAAAAACAGGTTACTTTTTGTAGCTGCTCCGTTAAAGATACATCAATCTACATACAGGTCATAAACCCATTTTTATGGGTGATTTTTACTTACTTTTATGCTGAGGTAACTAATGTTCCTCCTTTCAAAAATCTGTTAAAAAGCTTTAAATTTCCAAAGAGTAAAATTGCCAAAGTAAATTAAAAATTTTTCAAATATACAGTTGTTACGTGATCAGTATCGGCTACCCAAAGTGAAAATAGATACTGAAAAATCATGAAGAAAAATGTTATGTTTTATTATCCAAGTATACCAAATAGATAAAAATAGCACTGCTACAATCTTTTCCATTCTCCCTTCAAAATATCATCATTAACTCCTCTCTCGCCCCCTCAAACAAAAAATTATATTTATTTGTATCTTGAATATATAATTTGTAACAGGATAATGTCTTATTTTTAATTTCAATATTTAATTTTATGTAATTGTACTATTTAAGGAAAAAAGACTATACTTGTTGCCATGTACTAAATTTTAATTCCTGTATTAAGTAGTTAAGACCCTCTCATAAAAATCATGCTTTTGGCGATTGCTAGATTTATACATGTTCTTCTTATTTAACTACTGGAGTCGTTTATTTTCAAACAATTTTAACAATTTATACTGTAATAAAAGAGGTTTGTTGCTTTTTTTTATGACAGTTCTTGGTCTTACCAAAATTGGAGAGTATGAATGAATCGAAAGAAACAATACATACTTTATGCAGAGAAAGCTTATTTGGCGTTAACTGTCTGGCACTGAACAAATGAGTAATTTTCACAACCTTAAGAGTGTCAGAAAGGAATGGCTTGCAAGAAGAGGTTTGGAAAAGGTTCAAGGGACTCGTCTGAAACGGAGAAAGATAAAGTCAAGCTCCAATAATATAAACAAGAATCTTCACAACAAATACTATACCAGCCATACTAGATAAACAATGTCAGCAAGAGAAAAATACTGACAAGAAAAAGACTCAAACAAGACGAAGATAATCGACTGGAAAACCACAATCAATTTAATGACTTCAATACTTTCTTGGTCACTATAACAATTTGTACCATCAGACAAGCTAACACAGAATTATGAATATTTATCTTGGTAGACTATTGAATAATATACCCAAGACGTGTTGTACTTTGTGCTATAATGTTATACCTCGTGCTTGTGTTAAAGTCCCTTGAAAGAAGAAAATTGAACAGAGAAATTCTAAATAGGATTATGGTGACAACTGTTGATCTTTTCAAAAGAAATGCCTAGGACCTTGGATGAAAGAGAAAACCTTAAAAACAATAAGCACAGATATTCAAAAAAAATATTCTGCAACACATTGCACTAAAAATTATTAGGGAAGCTACTAAATTTAGCTAAGCAGTGGATGTATATGTATATGTATATGTATATTGTATATGTATATGTATATGTATATGTATATGTATATGTATATGTATATGTATATGTATATGTATATGTATATGTATATGTATATGTATATGTATATGTATATGTATATGTATATGTATATGTATATGTATATGTATATGTATATGTATATGTATATGTATATGTATATGTATATGTATATGTATATGTATATGTATATGTATATGTATATGTATATGTATATTTATATGTATATGTATATGTATATGTATATGTATATGTATATGTATATGTATATGTATATGTATATGTATATGTATATGTATATGTATATGTATATGTATATGTATATGTATATGTATATGTATATGTATATGTATATGTATATGTATATGTATATGTATATGTATATGTATATGTATATGTATATGTATATGTATATGTATATGTATATGTATATGCATTTGACTAGAAAAAGATAAAGGAATTGATTACAAAAGATGTTGCTGATTATTGCATTTTATATACGCATTATTTTTGTCTAACGTAAAATTTAGCTTTAACATCGAGTGTCAGTGACTGTGCTTTGACGACAAATGTTCCAAATATTGCCATTGAAATAATGCAAAAAAAGTTGCAACTCTCCAAAACGGCACGGAATCTTGAAATGTATCATTGAAGTTTATTGATGATGATAATGATAGTGATGTATAAGGTACTAGCAAAAGAGGAAAATTTTGTACTACACATTGGACAGTAACGTCAAGCTCATTAAGGACTACCATTGACAATTAACCCAACTTAAACAATCTCTGGCATCAATGCTTGACATGGCTGGCATAAAAACATAAACGACAGTGTTCGTTTTCTTTTTTATTGACTACATCTGGGCTGCAGATTATTTCAACATAACAATAATCAGTGTTTTTAACAGAACATTTTTATTGGTATCAAAAGTAAATTTTGTAGCTAGCAGGTCTTCATTTCTTACCGCCTATCACAACTGAATTTCCTTACAAGAGTTTTAGGATAAAACTATAGATTTTGTTGAGACAACACCTGTCTCAAATTTAGCGTTAGTAAGAAACGTAAATGCAGCAAAAAAAATTTTTAAATGTCTTGTGGCAATGTAGAATCAAAGTATGTTGACAAACAAGAATGTCTTGTGGCAATGTAGAATCAAAGTATGTTGAAAAACCTTCAGTCTGTAAGCGCGACCCTAGTATTTTACTTGTGCATGCAAAAATGTCAAGGGAGAACAATTTTTAGAAAGAAATGTATAATGAAGTGCAAATCAACTCAGTGTGCAACATTTTTATCAAAATTCAATTTTAATTTGCATTGCTGTATGATCACTGTATTATTTGAACACAATTTTAACTTCTTGGTTTCACGTAGACTAGTAGAGATGTAGATGTGATCAAGCTGTCTACCAGCCTCATGTGTAAGTTCATCCAATATCTGTTCTAATTGACAATCATTCAGGAATTTTGACAAAATGTTCTGCTCTTTTTGGCATCAAAATTAAAAGTCACCAATCACCAATTTCTCCATAGTAGGTTTGTAAATGTGTTTCAAGTAATCCACCACTTGTTGTAAATTAACATCTTGAGACAAATATACAAGAATAACTTGAATGTTTTCTTTGTAAACAAATGACATAATGTCGAATGAATCAAGTGATTTAGTTCCAATCACATCTGTTCCATTTTGTACTAAGACACAACATCCTTTGTCTCTACCAAAAGAGGCATCATACATTGTTTTGTCACAAACGTTATGAGTAATCACTGAATAGGCAAAGAAGTGTCTATAAAAATAACTGTACATCACTGAGCAAAGAAGTGTCTATAAAAATAACCGAGCATTACTATAGAAAGAAGTGTCTAAACGAAAAGATAAATCTTCCAAGAACAAGGAAAATACGAAGATGTAGAAGCGCAGCAATACTTGCTCGCGCTTAAAAAGGAGGTTATTACCGATAAAGAGTGTTGGATTGTCTCCGCTTAGTTGAAATAGTAAAACGGGCTTGATCAAAGCATAGTTGTAAGACCTTTATCATGTCATGAATCGTTAGCTTTTCCTGAGTTACTTTTCGAGAGATACTTCTCCCATTGTAAAGCCTGACGAAGGGAGAATATTTCTCTCGAAAAGTAGCTCAGAAAAAGCTTGCTACTCATAAAATGATAAAACTCTTACATCTATGGCTTCGACTGAGTCCATAAATGTCAGAATTTTCAAGATTGATCAAAGTAATCTCGTAATTTAGTCCATTTGTGGAAAATTTTTCGTGAAATCAGCAAACTACAAGACTTCTAAAAGCAGTTAAATAACTTTACAGTTTTAAATGTTGAATATTTCTGTATTAGTAAAAAAATTTTCAAAGCAAATGTGATAAAAAGCTTTCTGCTTAAAAGCATCCAATGGAATTCCTAAGAAACAATCTCTAAAATGAAGTCAAAATATTACTGAAAAAAACGAATGCCAACAACCAATGCCACTAACGAAAAAAACGTTTGTCTTGTTGAGAAGACTTATATCTTACAAGTAATTCACTATGCAACAAAGCAACACCATGATACTGACCGCGTACAAAGAGAAAGCAGATCATTTAAACTTCGCAAAAATTTGGAAAGGTTATATTAATTAAAATGGTAAACGCATATATTTTAATACCTTGGATATCTTTTAATTCAGCAAGATTGCTGTAATTAAATTTTTTAATTGATGTATATAGGTGATACAGAGTTCTTAATTGATGCTTAGTACTTTTTTTGCTGCTAATAGGCTTGGTCTTATCAATTTCTATTTCAAGCAAAATGACCAGCCTTTTGCGGTATTTTCTTTCAAAACGGGGTACATTCCACAAATTTCGTATTCAATTTGAACTTGAATAAAATACCTTTTTATTCTCTCTTTGTAAAAGATCTAATTTTGTCTTAAATGTCTGTATCCTTGACTATAAGTAAGGTTTTACATTAAAGCGTGAACGACATTTATTAGGAACAATAGGAATTTATCTGAATTAAAAATAGATTTTTACGTTTTTGTATTTCTGCATTGAAACCAATAACACTATTTTGTGAGCTAGAAAAGTTATAAAAAGGTCCATAGTTTTTCTGGCCCTTGTAAGGTAAGTTTTATAATTACATCTCTGACCTAAATAATGTATTGTATCCCGTTGTTTAAGACGTCCTTGTAGAGGAGTAGTTAAAGCGATGGATTTGAGTTTAAATCTCATTGGGAGGAAAGGACAAGAGGAAAAGGGAAAATTCTTTTCTTGCCTTACCTATCTTTTTATCAATCGATGAACCTAATGAACTGTCTTGGGAGTTAAACAAATGCTACTGCTACTGTCCCCAGTGTTGATTGAGTATTGACGATATGTCACTTCAATGTATAAAATGTCCCATTCACAGAAATGACAAATAGCACAAATTCTTCGGGTCAAGGAAAGAAAGTAAGAAACATCTGGTGATTTTTTTATTTAAATCACCGCTGAATAAATAAGCTTGGCATAAAGTATCATAAGTGTAATTTTTAAGTTGTAACAGTTAAAAAGACATTTATTAACAACGAAGATTGTGAAAGCAGGGTAGGGTGCTAAAAGTAAAAGTATGAATGTTTCATTGGAAAAGCTAGAGAAAGGAGATTTGATCCAGGCGATACGCGAGAGAATAATATAACAAGTAGGTTTTTAAACTAAGATATTTTTGGTTTTCAGGTTTATAGAGATAACTTGAAAAAGGGGCTAATGGTCTTATTTTTCATTAAAGAAATGGTATTTTTGAAAGAGCAGAGAATGTTCCATAAAAGTAAAGAGTTTAATAATTTAATATCCTGTTCAAAGAACGCTATCAGTAAATAAAGGGAAAGTAAATTGATGGATATTTTCCATACAACATCTGAGGTATGAACTGAAAAATGAAATAAGTGAAATAAGTGAAATAAGTGAAATAAGCGAAATAAGTGAAAAAAGTGAAATAAGTGAAAAAAGTGAAATAAGTGAAATAAGTGAAATAAGTGTAATAAATGAAGTAAAATGAAATTGAAATTAAAAAAAATAGAAAATATTTCTTTAGATTTGTGAAGTCCAAAAGCTTTGCAAAATGAAATTATGTATTAATTTAAAAAAGCTTTCCAGGCTGCATGGAATAAAATCAAAGCCTAAAAGATTTTAATCCAAACAACGTTCATTTTAGCCCCAATCACAAACCATCCCTATCATCATTACCATCGTCATTATCGTTATCGTAATAGCCAAGAGAACGTAACTGCACTTTATTTGTTTTCACAAATTCCTTTTACAAATTTCAGTTTTTCGTAACTTTTGTTGCACCATCGTCCAATCAGAGCTATTTGAGGGTCATCTCTTACCTGATTTTCGACAGGCTCTTCCACCGTCACTTCAGCCATAGATGGCTGAAGTGACGGTGGAAAAACCTCGAAACTCTTGTTTCGAGGTTTTTCCTCTTTTGAACAATTTCATCCTTCACCCTTTAATTTTTTTCGCTATGCAGTATCATTCTGCTCAAATTAAAAATGAATTTTTAATATACCTGGCCATAGCTAACAGGGACTCTGGTTCCTCCAAAGAATTGGCCACCTATGTACTTCTGAAAAAGGACTCCTTCGTTGTCAATATTCTCAGTGACAACATTTAGTGTTTAATGAAATGCTAACTGATGTCAAGGAAACCTATATGAAACGTCTCTGAGGTGAAAAGCTTTGATATTTATAATATGTTTTATCAAGTCATGGGCCAAATGATTCTGGTTAAGTACAAGGTTTTGCAGACATTCTTGTAGTTGTGATACGTCCAGCATTTATGGGGATTAACGGAATCATTTTGGTCCATAGATTTGTTTTTTTAAAGTCAGTGGTCATATCGCAGGTTGACCATAAAAATCCTCATTGACATGGGCTTAATAAGAAATGCAATGACAATTTCTTTCATTTTACTTGTATTTCACTTCGATTGTAATTTATTAAAATTTGTTTGCTCAGTCAAAGACGTGATTTGCTTTTCAACTATGGTCAGCCACTTCGTGCTTTTGTAATTCTCATTTCTAATTTTCTTTTCTGCACTGCTTAAGTATCCTATTGATTCTTTCCATGTTTTCAGCGTTACGCTTGATACAAGGGACCTAGACAGAAAAAGTTGGGTTTTTTCATTTTTTGTCTTTTTTGTCTCAAGGTTAAGAGAAGCGTTTAAATAAGGTTTCATTTGGATAGAACGTGAAGTAAATTTTTTGCTAAGTGCTCCTGGAAAATTCTGTAAAATATGCAAAAATTGACATTCCAATCAGCCTTTAATGTTCCCTTTATGAAACGACTGTAGCTCTCCTTCTGTCAATAGTACAGATTATGATACATGGGACAACCTCCGTCCTGGTGCAAGGTAGTGCCAAGTTACTTAAAGGATGTACATTGAGGCAGATCT
This sequence comes from Morbakka virulenta, assembly GCA_003991215.1. Classification (NCBI taxonomy): domain Eukaryota; kingdom Metazoa; phylum Cnidaria; class Cubozoa; order Carybdeida; family Carukiidae; genus Morbakka; species Morbakka virulenta. Next base: position 208,807 of record RDPX01000466.1, on the reverse strand, counting down.
GTCATCTGGGTTGACCCATGCTGTCTCATCTTGATGCCCTCCTGTGTCGTCGGTAGGGGTAGGTGTTCTGTCTTCGCTCTGCTGATCTTTAAGCCAACATCTTCCAGCTTACTCCTCCAGAATTCCAGCTTCT
>RDPX01000466.1:165929-188949 GCA_003991215.1 Morbakka virulenta | reverse complement strand
TGGAGGCGCGACTGAGAGAGTTGGTAAAAATCAGGGAGAATCAGTATGGTTTCCAGAAGGGAAAATCAACATCAGAACCTATGTTTTGCCTAAGGATGCTCCAAGAGAAATATCGCGAGTTTGGAAAGGAGCTGCACATGGTCTTTGTTGACTTGGAGAAGGCGTACGACACCATTCCGAGGGACCTTATTTGGTACTGCCTGCGAAAGCGATATCTTCCCGAAGGATACATCGAAGTAATCAAAGACATGTACCAGGACTGTACTACTCGGGTGGTAACAAGCGCAGGAGAAACGAGAGATATCGGGATAGATGTTGGGCTACACCAAGGATCGGCTCTGAGTCCACTTTTGTTCATCATCATCACGGATGTTATCAGCGGAGACAGTGATGAAAACGCACCATGGACGACGTTCTTTGCTGATGACTTAGTAATAAGCAGTGGGAGTGAGAGAGAGGTGGAGGAGAAGCTGGAATTCTGGAGGAGTAAGCTGGAAGATGTTGGATTAAAGATCAGAAGAGCGAAGACAGAACACCTACCCCTGCCGTTGACACAGGAGGGCATCAAGATGAGACAGCATGGGTCAACCAAGATGACAGATCTGCCTCAATGCACATCCTTTAAGTACCTTGGCACTACCTTGCACCAGGACGGAGGTTGTCGCGCTGAGGTGGAGCTGCACATCAGCAAGGCTTGGAGCAAGTGGAGGAAGTTATCTGGTGTCCTGTGTGACAAGAAGATCCCTAAGAAACTCAAGGTACGGATTTACACAACAGTCTTTCGCCCTGCGTTGATTTATGGATGTGAGAGCTGGCCAATAATGGAGAATTTCGCAAATAAAATCAGCGCCTGTGAGATGAGAATGATAAGGTTTTGTCTACAGATCAGTCTTGAAGAGCACAGAAGGAATGAGGACATCAGAAAAGAAACGGAAATACCATTGATTACTGAGTTAATGAGGAAGAAACGTCTGGAGTGGTTCGGACATGTGAGCCGTAGTGAAGAGGACTCTGACTTTAGAAGATCTTATGAGATGCAGATGAGTGGCAAACGAAAGCGAGGTAGACCCAAACATTGGTGGGAGGATACAATCAAAGGGACCTGCAATTGTGTGGCCTGCAGAAGGACGATGCTCTTGACAGGACAAAATGGCACGGAGTGGTGAAGCGTTGGCCTGCACCCGCTACCCGAACAGGAGACGGCGGAGAAAGGTGAGAAAAAAAATATTGGAATACCACTGAGTTTGTTCGTGTTTTTGGAAATAGTGTTGGGAGAGAGAGGAATTCAGCAAAGTAAAAAGATTAAAAGGTACAAAGAAAAATATCACTGTTAGCCTTGTTCACGGTGAAAGACCTTGAAAAAAGTCGGCTTCCCTTTTCAATGGCCATAGATAGCGTAAACATAAGAGCAACTACGAGATAAAATTTTGTATGCCAATAATCAGGCCATCTCATCCAAAATAGAAGCAGAGCTTCAAGTAAAATTCTTGATAACGTTAAACGAAAAGAATTGAAAATGAATTGCTAAAAGACAGAAATTTTTGTAGTATGAACAGAAGACCGAAGTAGAAAGTATATCAAAAATGGCTGTGATCAGAAAATCTAGTAAGTTGATGCGAACAGCTTGCTAGAATGGGTGGTGGAGGCATTTGAAGACTGACAAGAGGAAGCTATGGTCAAAATTGATGCAGTTTAAACTAATATTTCAAGATAAATTTGCAAAATTTGAAAACGCTTTTATACGAAGAAATTCCGATAAGTGAAGATATACTAGAGTGAAAAGGGTAAAAGACAAGTCATAAAAAGCTAGGATGAGATGACTAAACACATTATGCAGAGAGTAAAAAGGAACATCTTGAGGCAAGTCTTAGTTCTTCCAGGGACGAAAAGAAGGTAAAGAGAGAAAAGACCAAGAAAGAAAATATAGCAATGCGGAATAGGAAGAGGGTTGGGTTAAAAAATTTGCCTTTAGAAAAATAGGACATAGTAAATGACACAAAATTAACTAGCTGATCGGACGTAGGTAACGCAACTGAGGAAAATGACGTTAAAACCAAAAAATTGTTATTGAAGTCCAAAGCGTTACATTTTGAATTTATCTTTACAATGAAATGGTTATGCATAGCCAGTTGTTACGTACATTAGGTATACTATCACAGTGTGAAAAACGTAAATGGTAATTACACATCCCATGTGGTGCTAAATTGTACTAGGACCAGGCGTCTCAAATTTTCTGACAGGACCTGTAAAAAAAATTTATATAATTTTTCTGTCATGTACAGTTAATTGTTATAAAAAACATATAGGAAGTAGCAACTATCAATCTGAGAAATGCCTGAATATTGTTCCACATATGATCCATCAATATCCCAAGCTTGTTCTCCCCCAAGCAAAGACCAACCGTCACCCCTCTTAAAAGCCCTTCGAGTTAAGTCATTTTGAAAGTATGTATGCCAGTTATTTTGTGGAAAGAGGGGTGAAATTCCTTACAAGGATGCAAGGTCTTAGCAATTCCTTCTTCTTCAATTCAGATAATAAAATCTTTTAAAAGATTCCAAACAGGTATGCTTTTCAACATACAATATACTCAGCAGGTTAGTGTTGGGTTTTTTACTATTAATTTGAGTCTAACTGCTTCTAAGTGTGTGTGTTTTCATAGGACATTGCAGAGCATTTCTTTGTATATATTTTGGGTTAAGCTAAGCAATGTATGCTGTGTCATTAGTGGCCAGGGATAGCAGAAAATGAAAAATATGTGTGAACTATAGTGGAACAGAGCCTACAGCTATAATGAACACATGTTCTACCAATTGAGTTGCTTGGATGTCCAGTTTGCTTGGTTTAAACCGGAAAATTGATTAATTATTTAAACCAGAACAAAATGTGATGTGAAAAACCCATACCTGATATAATCTACATAACGGTTTCTGGAAATATAGGGAATAAATATGTGTTTCATTTTATTTAATCAGCTCAACAGTAAATAAGTAAGCTATCAGTTTAGGTGAGATCAATCCTTGTCAAAAACATGGTAACTTCATCACTATTATCATCAGCACCGAATTTCTCTTCAGCTTTCTTGTTCTTTCTCAGCTTGATTCAGTCGATGTTTTTCTATTCAGCTTCTGAAATTGGTCAATTATCTCTGCAGTAATTACTTAGCTTTCGTGAATAATTATCCTTTTGTGACATTGTTTTTGATTTGTCGAAGTATAATTGCTATGTACTTTAAAGGCTGTGTTTACATAATAATCACATAGAATTCCCACCTTTGGGTAGCATAATACCTTTTGCTATAACATTTATATGCAAAATTGTCTCATTACTGGTACTTCTTTCTTCGAAACCCTTTTTAATCAGAAAGTTCACCTGTACCTTTTAAAGGTTGTTCATAGCATGGGTTCTGGTACTTTGTGGTTGAATTCCCTACCAGAGTTATTTAAGCATAAACATAACAGACAGAAATATGAAGAAAACAATCCCCTCTGCTACTTAAAGAAAGGAAAAAACAATATCTAGTAGAAATCATAGACACATGATTGTACCTTTGAAAAATGATAACAAAAAGACCCACCAGAATAAATTTTCCACATATTTCATAAATTGTTTTACACGCGAGTAGCCATGGTAACCTGTCAAAGCAATATGAACCCCAATGGATAGACAAATAAAAATTTATGCAAGAGCTTAGATCGAATTGGCAATGTTCGTATACCAAGCTTTTAAATTGATTCCTTTATTCGTCAATTACATCTTAAATTCAGAACCGTCATCACAATCTGCTGCAGTATCATGGATAAAAACATAACTTTTAGGGTTGTAATTATCTGACCAAATTACTACAAAATTTCTATTTTTTTATTTTGGTTAAGAATGATTTTCTCGCTGCTTTTTTAGGTTCAGTAACTTGATTCTTTTTCTTTCCCACAGCCGTAAAGTCCAATAATCTATTTTAGCCTTCAATTCTACTATATCTCTAAAGAAGATCTTAGAATAACACTTTTATGGCAAGTGAAAAAACATTGTCTACTATTACTTGTAAAACATTTTCTTCTTACTATCAGCTGACAAAATAACCAATTTTTAGGTAAAAACTTCGGAATCTTATGGAAACAATTGATGTTGAAATTATTCAACACAAAGAACGGAATAAAAATTCTCCCATCATAAAGAAGATAACAACTTTCACTTAATTAATTATGTATCAATAGGTGTATTATTTGGATTTCATGCCAGCTGTATAGTAATTTGGGGCTCTAGCGTATTTCATAGAACACGTTTTATAAAAAAAATGAGCTATAGCACCCCAATTACTATACTACTGTTATCATGTAATTGTATTATGTAATAGCAACCATTTCGTGCTTTCGTTTGTTTAACATACTTTTATTTTATCAGATAATTCCCGTAGTTGTATACAACACATCATGACCATTACAAAGCAGTTTCACACGGTTCATTGTATTCACACCATTCAAAACCAATCATATGATAACAATCACAGTATGACATTATCATATATTAATCATCATATATTAATCATCTTATAATAATCATTATATGTTATTCCTCTAACAGTAACTGTTTCATAGTTAAATTATCTTTCTGTTAATCATTTAGTTGTTAATCATCTAGTAGTTAGATCATCTAGTAGTTAAGTCATGTAGTAATTAAACCATGTAGTAGTTAAGTGTTCTAGTAGTTACGTGTTCTAGTAGTTAAGTCATCTAATAAACTATCTAATTATTAAACCATCTGGTAGTTGAATCATCTGGTAGTTAAATCATCTGGTAGTTAAATCAACTAGTGCTTAATCATTTTATGTCCGTATGCATAGCTTATTATCCTATTTTCATGAATTTATCTTTTGTCATCAAAATAGTTGAGCGATACGTTATTTATTTCATAAACTCCGAGTTTATGGTTTTGACTTCTTATGGTTTTTATTGTAAGATGCATTTGTTTGCTATTTATTTATAATCTTCATATTTTTAAATTATTTTTTAGGATGTTCTTCTTGATTCCTTTGGCAGTCTTTCCACGTATTTAATCATCTCCAATATAACTATACATCTTAGATCGCAGTCCAACAAATTCAACAACTGGAATTCTAGTGGTCTTATCTTTAAATTTACCAATGACCTTCATGTTGGTTTTATCATAATATTCTGATACTTCTGAATAGTCACTGTTATTTCATTTTTCTTGATCATTTCAAAAATCTTGATATACATATTCTGCTTCGATTTCATATGTTATGCTATTAGTATCTTTAAATAGCGGTTTAGCCTCATCATATATTTGTTTGTAGTTATAATGAAAGTCATATATTAGCGTTTTGCTAAGATCAAGAATACACATAACTGTCTAAACCAGCCTGTTAAGGAGTAGGTGTTCTCTTACTTTATGCAGAGCTACTAGATTCTCATTGAAAATTTTGCTTCTGACATAAGATGATTTACTCGCATGTTTTGATGGTCTATTGTTATCAGTGACGAGTCTTACATCTATTCCCTATTTTATGCTTTCAATCGTTTTTCCGAAGACGCTGCTACTCATTAGCTTAAAGAAATACTTTTAAATGAAATTTTGGCATTTGTACGTTTTTCAGTATTGAAATTGATACACTTTTAAAGCCAAGTGATTGACTGAACTCTAATAATCGATGAAATTTAGCTACTTTTAATTCAAGGGCAGTATAAAATTGAAGGTTTTTATAATAAAGTAGATGCTTTTTTTATCTTTTAAAGTTAGAATTTTTTTATGAGCGCGACGTGTTGATATTCTATATTTCTCTGCTATTCTTTTTCAATATTTAGATAACATGTTTTTAGTTATTTTCATCCTCTCAGGTGCAAGACAATAGTCATTGCGCAGGTCTTGAAGTTATTCTGGGTACTTTAGATCAACTTCAAGAATCAAAACTTGTCATCTATTTGAATCCTCCTGGTGATAAATACTGACTCATAGCCCACACATAAAGATTATTGGCATCCAAATACATGATATACTTACTATTTTCTTGCGGGCTATAGTCGCTAATATATTTATTATGACCTTTAGAAAATCAATGTGTAATGGTTGAAATATCATCCCCCATTCCCTTTTTAACATACTGAAAGATATTAACATCAGTCATCAATTCCAATTTGATGTAAGTCATCTTCAGCAAAGCACTTAATAATGCTATGCTGGCCAGGCGATGTAAAGTAATAACATTGGCCACGTTTATACTACTGCATACACACTTTGCTGAAGCTTTCAAGCACATCAGCAAGCAAAAGGATGCCTGATTTAAGATAGAGCTCATAGTATTCACCAAGCGATTTTGAATTAAAAGTATACCAAACCTTATTAGCATAAAACAAAAGAAAGACCGAATAATAACATTTTTATGACTTTAGGATTTAAAATTCAAGGAAACTATCGAGATCTTATAAAGAATGTTTCGACATCTTTATCGTGTCATCGTCAGCTATAAAACTATATTATAACACAGTAATCCTATATTAACAAAGTCTGTTACCATGGAAACCAAATTTAAAGTAACTGTATAGAAAAATGCAATCATATCAAGAATATAATTGCATTTCCCTAGAGGCCTTCAGACCCTTGTTTATCAACGGAGAAAAACGCTTGATATGAAATGCTCCTTAAAATGACAGTTAAACAAAATTAAATTGTTCATGTCATGGAATGGCCATTTGTTCGCTGTAGTTAAGTCGATATTCAAGAGACTCAATTCAACAAGTTCACGTCCTGATGAAAGCAGCCATGAAGATAATGACATCACCCAAAATTTTCGTCAGAGTTCCCTTTGCTGGTGAAAAGGGTGAACATTTACTTAAGAAGTGTATTAATAAATTGCGTCGACTAACTAAAAAGTTTTTGTTCGGCTGTTTGACACAACGAAATTTTCTGCCCAACGGAGGACAAGATCCCGAAATTGCAGAAATCAAATCCTATTTTCATGATCAAATGTCTAGGGTGTGGTGAAGAATACATTCGAAAAACGGATCGGTCTTTGCAGTTACGCTTAATTGAGCACGGGAGTCGTAACGATCAGCCTATGTTCATAACTTGTCACAGTGTCAATTGTTTCAAGATTGCTTTAGTCTATTCAGTCTACCATTATTTGACACGCCACATAATATAGAACTAAAAAAACACATTAAAAACGCGGTTCTTCTTAATTATTCTATTGTTGACACTAATAATAATTGGTCTCAATTGTCATTTTTGGAAGCATTTTATACCAAACGTTTTTCTCCATCAATAAACAAGGATTTGAAGGCCTCTAGGGAACTGCAATTATTTTCTTGAAATGATTGCACTTTCTATGCAGTTTTTAAATATTTTTTTTTGTTTCCACGGTAAACAGACTTTGTTAAGATAGGATTGCTGTGTTATGATATAATTTTATAGCTGATGATAACAAGATAAAGATGTCGAAATATTCTTTACAAGATCTTGATAGTTTTCCTTAAATTTTTAATCTTAAAGTCAGGAAAATGTTATAATTCGGTTTTTCTTTTGTCTTCTTAACGTGGTTATAATAATCTTCATCACTAGTATCTTTATCATTTAATATGCTGTAAAATTTTTCTTTATTTGGTAGCTTGTTATCATTAAATCGCTCAAAGCTGTTCAGATAATCGTATGGATAAACACCTTTTTGTTTCATTAATTCTAGCCGTTGTTGATTCTTGAATTATTTAGACGTATATTTGAAGGCTTATTTTGGTAGATTGCTGACTGATTTATCCAAACTTAAACTCATAATTTGAAAACAAACGTTAGGTGATTACCTAACATGAAAGCCATAAAAATGTCCATATTATTTGGTATTGCATTGATGTACGTCGGTTCGTCTTCTCCTTTGTTATTTTTGTATACGTATTACTTTGCTATTTGATCAATCTCCTGCATGATAACTTGGGAATTATACCCTCTCAGATTTTGGAAGATGACTGGTATTTTAAATCTATCAGGATCAATATTTAATTTCGAATTACATCCTTGAGGATCTTAACATTTAATATTTCCTTAATAGTTCCTGTTATTTGACAGTGGCCTCAAACTCTAATATCCTTCTTAGCATACTTCTTTTCGCATATATGACATTTATCTGGGTTTTTTTAATCTTCTCTATCATTTTTACTCCTTTTTAATGGTTTGTTGCATTCTTTTTTCATATATTTCCTGCAATATTTGACCTCACTTAGCATAGCTTCCAAAAATTTGTATACAGCTTTTTCGCCTCTTGACCTGCAAAAATTTTGTTTAGTTACCATTATAGCAGCATACTACTTTATATCCATATCCACAATCTATATTGTTTTTGATAGGCTTCAGTGTATGAATGATCATTTCTGGCGTTTCACCCTTAAATGTCATACAATATTTTGTCATATATAATATGTTAGATATTTTCATCAAAGATCTTCTTACATGTGCTATGCTCTCAGTCTTAAAACAGGAACTCATATAAATTTTATTTTTCAAATACTTTTGAATCAACCTTAGCAATTAGATCACAATGGGTTTTTTGTTAGTGGTGTAGTAGACAAAATCATATGCGAGCAGTTTTATCTCAATTTTTGTGGTACGTGATATGATTGACTGATGAAAATTAAAGTAATCTGATGATGCCTACCATCAGTATAGTGGTTTTCTATCTTGTTTTAAATATTTTCTAGAGCACTAATCAGATCACAGAAAATGCAGACTTTACTATCATTGTTCTAATATTCAGGCGTATTCACTATCTTATCAGGCTCCTTAACCTCCATAACAGGATATCGAACTTTTGAAGATACACTATCCATCAATGATTTTAGACCTTGTATTTTTTCTTGATGCTTATTTGTTTTGTACATATATATTTTGTCATAATATACCAAAGAAGTCCTTGATATATGCATCACAGTGCCTGTTTGTCTACATCCGGAATGACCACAAACTAGCATTCTATATCCTTCATTCGTAGAGAAGTTGTTTAATCTTCTGATTTTGCTTTTCTCTTTATGGGAATCGTAATTTGTTTTCTTTACATATAAATCCGTATATTAATAACTACTATAACTGCTATATATAAATCCGTATATTAAATCACAAGGAAAATCCTTTTATGCACTTAAATCACAATTAAACTGTATTTTTACATTTATCTAATGTGGTAATATATCATGGATATCAGTAAATTGAAAAAGGAAACAGAATCAACTATTAAAATCGATGATATGAAGCGAAAGATTAGAGATAAAGCTAAGGCTTATCATGACGGAAATATCCAGTTTTAAAACATGTTTGAACCAATTATTACTGCGCAAAAAGATATCAAAGAAACTATTGACAAAGAGACAGTATCAACTTATTAATCGACTACACGAAATCCAACAAGAATTAATCAAATCAGTTGTCACTAAGCAAGATCCAAGTAGTAAGGAAAACAAGATTTTGACATTATTTTAAAGGAAGATGAATTAAAAATCATTAAAAACTATGGATTTGATCCGTTTTTGAATACACTACCTAAAAGAAAAGCTATTATTAATATTATTAGGTCTCTATCTGGAAAGCATAATAATAATTATGTGTTTATTACAATTAAGGCTATAAATGATAAGTGCTATAAGAAAATAAAAATATTTGATCTTATTCTTGAAGGTAAACTAAAAGAATGTGGAAAAGAAGTATCCGAGTTTTACATTGTTGGAGAAGGTGTGAAAAAGAAATTAAAAAATCCTCAATGATTGACAGTATGGTAGTCTACCAATTTACTATTCAAAACTAATGAATGCAATGGTTATTGAAGCTCATAGAGAGAGATAAATCATTTGTGAAGATAAGGGTGATCGATCGATCATCGATATGCTAACGAAACGGTTTAATGCCTAAAAAATATAGTCAAAGAGCAAAGCAAATATTCAATAATCTGAATATGCTTGCAGATATGGCTAAACATCAAACTTCAGGTAAAAGCCAATTAGGTATAACCTACTACACAGAACCAAGAGAATTAATGAGACGACTAACGTTACTGATTGGTTCTCGACGAGCAGGCAATAATTCAACTGTTTTACAAAATAAATCAACGGAAATTCTGGATCATCTAAACAAACTTGTTGTTTTTTCTAAAGATCAGTATAACAAATACGTAGAAAAAAGTTTTACGTAATATACTAATATAAAATAATAGTGTTTCCAATTTTCGTTAATTCTTCAGATGGAATAGAGCAATCAAGAAGTCATGATTTCACAACCGTTTTTAATCCTATGATAATACTAGACAAAAGCGGAAATTACTATATAACACTTGATAATCTTGAAGTGAGTTATTCTTGGTCTAACAACTTTAGTGCTTATAACAGCAACTGTCCAATATTTAACCACGACAATACATTTACTTGGACAACTATAACATTTTCTAATGGATATTTCTGATATTCAGACATAAAAAAATATGTGCAGCAGACTTTATTAAGCAACAACCATTCGAGGACTGCAATGACTCTCACTTTCATACAAAGTCGTCTTAGAGTTTTTTTGGAAATCTAGAATCTGATTATTGATTAAATATTCCTACTGGAGATTTTGCTAGCCTTATTGGTTTTATTAAAGGTAGAATACCAACATCTGGGTTTAGTGAAAAGCTGTCAGACATTACAAGGAGCATTGATTCTATCTTTGTTTATTGCAATCTAATAAATGAATCTATTGTATATGGTATTCAGTCTGATGCACTTTATCGCTTTCCTGTGGATAAATAAACGACTCAGTTGTTCATTTTCAGTCAAAGGTAGAGGGCTTTAATTTAATAAAATTAACACTAATATTTTGAAAAGAATGAGAATCAATATCACTGACAATTATAATATGGAGATTTAAATGGTTTACCTGTTTTCATGACTTTATTATTAGAAAAGGTATAAAATACTTTATAAATAAAATACTTTATACTTAATAATATACTTTAGTTACATATGATAAGAACAAGACTTTTACAAGATGGTCATACTAGTTAATTAGTTGAAATTAACATCAATAGTAGTGAATGTACAAATAGGTGATGGTTTTATTGATAATTTGACAAATAACCGTAAAAAAATCACACAAAAATTAACAGTTGAAGTCGCCAGGTATGTCGCACGAAGGCAATAACAAAGGCTGTTAAAGAAGGTGCTAGAAAAATTGGATGAAAAACAGATGAGATTATTGATAATAAATTAGAAAGCAAATTCAAAAAAGCCCCAAACAATTACAGAAAATAAAGGTGATCAGATAGTAGATTTATTGAGATGACACCTAGATAATAAACAATCATTACTGAGAGATACCCATACACCAACTAAAATACAATCAGCCTTATCATTGGAATTTGAAAAATTATCAAACATGTAAAAATCTTCTAATCTATTAATATATATGCTCCGATCACCCAAATATTGCGAACGATACCAATGACTCTACATCAAAATAGGCAATTTCAAAAGACAAAAGCAAAAGCAGGTTATGAATTTGCTATTGATAGTTCCGGAGAAAGCACTCCTTTGATCTGTTCAAACAATTTTTAAAGATTGATGTACAAGCAAACAAAACAGCAGATAGTGTTTTTCTTGCGGTCGTTGATAACATACTAACTATTAATTCTGGTTACAGGCTTATTCGGGTTTCCATGATGATAAGGTAAGTGTTTATGACAATCCTGAGATCAATCGTGCTGTTGATGCAAAGAATTTTTTTGAATTTGATAATGGTTATGCATCCAGCATTGGCAGTAATATGTTTTATTACAAAGATATAGATACAACGTCAATTGATTCTAATCTTGGTTTTGCAGAAAGAAAAGCATTCATCGTTGAAAAACAGGTTTTAAATATTAATCTATCTTTGAAAAGATATGGGTGTATTGAAAGCTTTAAAGATTAACTTGCTCCTGGGAACTATAGGGTTCCATTCGTTTTAGAAGATGACAGCAAAGTTATTTTTAGAAAAGATTCCACAGCTGCTAATAATGCTCGATACATAGTCTCGAAATTTGTGTAATGGGTCCCAAAAATAACCTTTAATTCAAGTAGGCAAAAGCTGTATCTAGAGAGGCATCTCACCCCCACATATATGGAGTTACGATTGGGAAGGAATTGTGACTGTAACTACTTAACAGTGATCAGGGGTATTCAGAATTGCAATATCATCATCATCATCAGGTACCTCGTCTGGAACAGACATTGGCGATCATGGTCCTCCACTCAAACGTATTCTCAGTTAACCTTATCAGTTCGTTACTAGTATCAAACTGTCCTACCCAGGAATTAAGTTTATCGGTAAAAGTTATTCTCTGTATGCCTCTACTACGCTTGCCCACAATCTTTCCAGCCGACAGATATGTCCTAAGAATTTTAGTTGTCTTTGTCTAACTGTTCTGATCAATGATCTTTCAAGGTTAGCATCTTTTAGTACTGATTCATTAGACAGAATTGCAACATCTACCAGAAAATAAAGCATGTATTTATTTGAACCGTCAACTCAACAAAAATAAATTCACAACTTTCCAAATGTATGGTACAGATAACATTACTGGAGCTAATAATAACAAAGTATCCTTGGTAATGCTCAGCTAAAATTAAATAATGGTATGTTTTATCCACAAGTCTCGCTTAAATCATCCAATTAACTATGTAAAGTATATAAATAACTAATTGAGTATAGAAAAATATTCAGAATGCTTGAAAATGATCATCTGCTTGATCCAGCATTGTTTTAATCAATGCACGGTATAATCTATTTTGGCTTAACTTGTCAACAACCAGGATTGGATAGCTCTGTTCAGCTTCTTAAGATTCTTCGTTAAGATTTATCAGACACTCTATAAGCAAATTATTTTTCATTTGCACTGCGTATTGATGTTCTTAACGAAAAAGAAGTTATTCAATTTTAAATTAGTGGTAAGTTTTGCTTTTGATTAATGAATCATACATATTATATGGATATTTATCTAAAATATTTATTTAATGACAGAATACATTAATAACGGTGTAAATCTTAGTCAAGGCCAAAAGGAAAAACTAGCTAAGGCATTTATAATTAAGTATTCAACCACGATTCGTCTCTCTAAGGAGGATTTGCCCGGCAATCATTAATTGTTTTTAACAAAAAGCAGACTAAACGAATACAAGATGTTAAATTGCAGGTAGGGGAATTAGCCTGAAAATTTCAGGCTCAGGTCAGTCGTGTTGTTCATAAAAGGTGATTCCCTTTCATTTCTTTAATGAGTTTAGGTATGAAGCTGCTACTAATGGCTACATAACTAGCTTCTAAGGTACTTCCAGGACTCGCAACTGGTGCATTTCAAAGCCTTCCTTCTTTTGGTATTTACAAGGAAAACTTTTAAACCTGCAAGATGAAATGAATCACTGGGTTGCACAAAGAAACTTACTAAATAAGAAACAGAAAGAACAGATTATGACAGTTCTTCAATCTGGTTGTCAACTAGTGATGAAGCCAACACAATAGCAACGAAGTGGCTTTCTCAAAACGCTCTGAGCATCAATCGGTGTTCCGATTGCTCATAAAAGCCATGACAAGCAATGGTCTTCAGAACAGAAGATCAAAGCAATTTGATCCTCAGGATAGAACACTAAAAGCAGCTGCTGGATTACAGAACCGCTGTTATCAACCGCCCTTACCAAACGTTGATCGGAACAAACTAGTTACCTTCAGGTACCATGAGATTGAAGAACCTTGGCTTAATGGTTAGTGCAGTTGCGCAGTAACTTAGAGCTTCCGGGTTCGATTTCTGGAGCGGGCGAGGAGAATTTGGTACTTTACAAAAGAGAAAGGCCATTGGTTGGCGTCAGGAAGGGCATTCGTCCAAGAAATTCCTCACTGCCAAAACAAAGTCCCTCTCTGAAGGGCACCGTCTGAGCCCCAATTCATGAGGGAAAACGACGTTAAAACTTAAAAACAAAAAAACCTTCAGGTACCATGAGATACTGTTACTTTATTATATGCTGAAAGTAAATACTTTCATAAAAACACTGGCAGATCCGTTCACGGCGGAATTAAAATGAACTCAAATAATTTATTTCGACTGCAAAATCCACCAAAATTCGACGGTAGCGCGGAAAGCTTTGGATATTTTGAATTACGTTCATATAATCAATTGTGTGAAACATTACTCTAGGAATACTATACCAGATATGGTACCTCAATGTATAAACTAGATGTATGGTGCCGCAATGTATAAAAAGCGGTAGAACCCGCAATTACTATACTACTTATGGCAAGTGAAAAAACATTTCTACTACTACTTATGAAACATTTTAATCTTGTTGTCAGCTACCAAAACAACTGCTTTTTAGGCAAGAACTTCTGAATCTTATATAACCAATGATGGTTGAAATTCTCCAACACAGGGGAATAAAATCTTCCACCTCATGCAAAATATAATTACTTTCCCTTACATGAAAATGAATGTTATTGTAAGCAATATGCGAGACCTGTGGTATTATTATTTGAAGGTCTGTATATACAAATACGAGATAACCTGTAAGTCTAAATGAATGATTTTAATTTCATATACAATATAACTTTAATTTACTAATTAAAGCAAATTACATCAGAAAAATGAGCTAGAGAAAGAAGGGCTGACGTAAGAATTGGTAAAAATATTAGCAATGTGAAATAGATCTGACAACTTAACAAATGCCAAGGTTGTATGGATTAGATTAGATACAGGTTGGTGTATGTATCAACGTCATTGCTATCGAAGAACTTTTCATTTAAGTTTAATTCATACTTTAAACCAAGGGGAATATTTTCATTGACGCCTCTACGAACCCTTACCTTTGTGAAAGAGAGCTGTACCCCAAGGTTAGGAGAATTTATATGACCAATATACATATTTATTAAAAATGTCGTTAGTCCTAATCAAGATTAGCATTTGTGATTTGCCAGGGATTAATCTGAGCTACAGGTCCATCAAATTGCAGGACATATTCTCAACTGCATAAAACGGAGAGGTAATGTAGTTTAGAACGTCGTACCACAAATCCAGTCTTAATTTAAGTGGCTGGACAATTTCAGCTAAAATGCAATAGCGTTTACAGTTAACCGAAATTTAGTTCTGGACACAAATATTACGCAATTGATTGACAGAGTGAGTGACAAATGTAGAGGTGTTGACAAGAATAAGAGCATCAAGAAAATTGATTATGGTAGTAAGAAAAAGATAACCGAACGTTCTTGGGCATGCAATTAGAAAACAGCCTCTGCAAAACATTACACTTACGAAAAAACTGGAGGGAAACAGCACAAGACAGGAGTTTAAGAATAACATATCTAGACAGCATTAGGAGGCATTTCGTAGAGCAGACAAACGAAGGATGTGGCATACCACGATCACCAACTTTCCGACAGACCATGGCACCTAGAAGGAAAAGAAGAAAATCTAAGATTTTACAAAAAGATTTCAGTCAGTGTTATAGCCAAATCCAAAGAAATTGAAAATAGTAATAATGATTAAAATAAGACAACAGGTACTATTCACCTAGAAACATTTATTATAAAAGTTTAAAGATTTCTTGAAAACAAAGGGATAAATTAATCAATTTTTGTTTAACTTTTATATGAGAAGTTTCACCTCCAAAAGTTA
Organism: Morbakka virulenta; assembly: GCA_003991215.1. Lineage (NCBI taxonomy): Eukaryota > Metazoa > Cnidaria > Cubozoa > Carybdeida > Carukiidae > Morbakka > Morbakka virulenta. The sequence goes on along the minus strand of RDPX01000466.1, from coordinate 173,294 downwards.
CAAAATGAACACTCAGGTCAAATCTAATTGTTCTTTATTTCAGTTGTTGTCATTAATGATACTGTTACTGGTTTTATTATTCCAAAGTTATCATCATAGCAAAAAAAATAATATAATAATAATGATAAATAATAAGATTGTTATTTTGTGGCAATTTAAAAAATGCAAAAAATTGTGGAGTTGCGACTTAGACGAAAGAGGTTATCCTTTGCCACAATTACCTCCAGGTCATCCTTGGGCACTGCATAGCACTTGTCAGCTTACCCCGAGACCTTGAAGTAACTGAATGGCATCTAGCCGGGTTAATTCTGTCTCATGAATAGGGAAGGACTCTTTACTACCACAGTCAAACTCTGTGGTAGTAAAGAGCGCTATCGGAAATAGCGCTAAAAGAGATACAGAGAAATATAGAAAGTGGCAATATTGAAGCTGATGTAAGAGTAACAAGTTGTAATAATGATTTCTGGAGGATAAAGCTTGAAACACAAAAAAAACCCAATGGAGCATGAAACAGCATTTAAAAGTGATAACAGTAATGGCAATGAATTATCTGCGAAAGGTCTTTGTCATACAATGAAAAGGGAAGTCCTTTCAGAGGATAATATAGATCTCTTAAAATTATTGTTTGAGGAAAGAGAGAGAGAGAGAGGGAGAGGGAGAGAGAGAGACAGACAGACAGACAGACAGAGACAGAGAAAAAAGGAATGCTCTTCCCCATAATCTAAGGGATGTTGACCATAAGAAATTGAAACAACATGCAACAAAAATCAATGGAATATTAAGGTACATACCAACTGAAGATGTAACAAAAATAAACAGTCTATGACTTTCAGCTGGAAGAGTGGTAAAAATAGAAGGAGGCATGAAATAAAAAGGAGAATAGAAAGGCACAGGAACTGCTGTGGAAAAAAACTTTGGATTAAGATGTGAGAGGGTTAGAAAAGTTCTTGCCCGAATTAGAAAAAAGCAGGGTATAATATGAGAGAAAAAGTCTCCCTATATATCAATGCTCAATCCAACCACTTGCCTCTCAGTTTACAACAACTACAAATCAATATTGATAATAGAATTTTGGCATTATTATGTAATGGTAATGAAACTAGCAAAATGGCGCCTCCACAAATATCGTTCATTGATGGTGCCCCTGGTAAACAGTGGAGTCAATTTTGCCTTTCACAGATTCCATCTATGAAATATCCGCAAGGAAGCAACAGACATAAAAAAGGAAGAAAACCACACGACACCATAAAAAGATATACATTCGAATTGCCCCCCAGAACCTTTTTTGCAAGGTCCTTCCTCTTGAGTTGATCTAGAGCCAGTGCTCATGTATTTCAGACGAACGGTCGTACATGGTTAAGCCCTATAAATCAAGACGCGACCGAAAAGGAACCTGACACTTGATCTTAGCCCAAAGGGCGAGACGCGTTCTGTGGCAATAGTGGCACAAACATACGACAAGGTTTTGCAAGCAAGGGAGGGGAGGGGGTGTTCCTGCTAAAAATGAAGTTTAATCCTCCAAGCATGACGGAAGGCAGGAAAAAAGAACCGACTCAGAAAAATCAACTGGCTTATTCCTCTTTCTAGCAGGAATGTCAAAACCAACATGGGAAAACTTTTCCTCACACTGACTGAAAAATTTTTTCCTGGAGGATCGTACTTTATATAGGGTTTTCAATAAGAATGCTTGTAATTTAGATAAAGTTATATGAATAATATACATTTCAGTATCAAGCGTCACGAATAAAAGATAAGGCCCAATGTACTACAGCCCAACAGGAACTATAATTGCCGTAACACTGTAAACTGCCCTTTAATAGGTAAATGAATTAATTTCAAAATTGCTTAAAAAGCAGTAGTATCCTTTGATTACCTGCAGGATATAACGTACCTTGGCATGGCGGTACGTGAGTTAAAACATGTTATGGAAACCGCAGTCTTCAAATAACAAAATTTGTGCGGACAGTACAGCTATACGAAAATTCGCTTGGAACTTGAAGTAAATGGGTAAATCAGTTTTTATGAGATGGCCTATTTTATAACATGCAGGCGCATACACAAGCGGTGCAAAATTATGTACATTGTTTTTAGCTGAAAAGATGGTAACTTTGAATGCGGTAAAAAGCACTCTCTTAAATTAAGGCACTGAAAAAACAAAAAAATGTTGAGATGCGAATGAACATTATGCTTTAAGCCACCTTAAATAAAGCAAGTCAGGCCTCTATAGTTAATCTAATGTATGCATTGCTAACGTGTGTGAACTTAAATCAATTTATTACCTCTTAGCTGCTCATTATTTTAATATTTTAATATTTTGTATATAAATGTAATGTTTGCTCTACATATGAATGTATGGAAGACTTTTAGTTTTTAGTGCATCTGTTAATCCTCTACATAAATACACACACGCACACACACACACACACACACACACACACACACACAAATATATACATTTTTTTCTCTTTTGTATAGAATGTTGAACCAAGGTACTCCTGTGAAAAAGATTTTCAAACATCTTGACAAACTTTTTGATAGCCATACTGGCGCTTTTTCTTCCTTCGACAAAGGGTTTGACATCCCGAAAAACGACTTAGGTCACGCCAACTAACTTCTCCGCTTCTTCTTCTTTTATTTTTTCTCTTCTCCTCATGTTTTTCCTCTTGTATTGGTATGAAATAGTTGGTTAAGTGGAGTAGCGACCCACATAGTTTTGTTGGTAACATGGAGTAATGAACCATGTGAGAATCATCCGATGGCAAGGATGGGTGTAACTGTGTTTTCCATCTTTATCTCTTACTTTGTTGATAACGTTGCTCATATCTTGACTTTTCTATAACATTTTCTAAAGATCTTTTTTCTTTCGTCTATGACCTCATGATCTGACTTGGTGGTGGCATTTGGCCAATGCTACTGGGAAGACATATCGTAAAAGTTATTTTGACCTCAATTCACCATCTGGTCAACTAGTTCATCTTTTCACTATTTTTTATACATTTCTGTACTCTCTAATTCCCTATTCCTCAAATCATTTTTGTTATTGTCACCGTTTTGTCCATGTCCTGTTTATGTCAGTGCCTCGACTTTGCTCATTTACCTTCAGGATTTTAGGATAACTACATGTATATGTATATATATATATATATATATATATATATATATATATATATATATATTGAAGGTAAAAACTAACATATTTTACTTCTCATAAACTTTTGTTTAATGATTACATATCTAATTCAAAGCAATATGACTGTTGTGGTTGGCTGCAAAATTGATAATCATAATGTTCGGTACCCATTTACCCAAAAGTAAAACTCACACCTCATACCACAGTCTCTTGATTTTTTCAGTCGGGGAGCAGTGAGAGAGATGAAACATAACCAAAGGTGTAACTCTTTTCAAAATGATAGACAACATGACAGGATTACGAGAGCATTCATTCTCACTGCTGTCGGACGTGTATGTATTTAGCTGCTTAATACTTATATGATGTCATCAATAAATGAGTTTCTGTAAAGCCAGAATAGGACTGTTGTACTTACAGTTATGTAGTAGTGCTGAATTGACATATATTCTCCATTTTCTATTGCTCCTGTCTCTTAATTTACATTATCATATTGGTTTCTCCATTTGAATCAATAAAGTTACAAACATTACCTCAAGAAATAATGAAATATACAATGTGGAATGAAAAGAAACAATTTTTTGTTATATGCTAAAACAAATAAACTGGTATAGCGTACACTAGTAAACGAGATTTACAACAACCTACGATAGTTAAGACGAAACAAAAGCCATAATTGTTTATAACAGTGTTAGGTTGTTGTGGTGGTGGTGTAAGCTGCTGGATGCAGATTGGAAAACCACCCATGTGAGCTCGATTCGGCCTGATGAAACGGAAACCAACCTCTCCTCAATGCCGAACAAGTGAATACCCTAAGCCCACAGTAACGCCTCCCTAGTATGTATCTGTGACGAAGTGGGTAGATCGCACCGGGAATATTTCTCCCAACTACAGGGGCGTCGAGGACGCACATTTCCTGGTTGGTTTTTCATGGGTGAGATAGAGCCAACAGTTGTTATCCTACCCCACGAGATTTCCCAGGATTACTCCTGAGTGCAACCTGGATTTGGAAGATTTGCAAGATGTATTTGGAAAGAATCCAGAAAAAATAAATCTTCACTTACCACCGGGAGCGGCACAACTTCAAAAAACCCCTCAAAATCGACGACGAACCATATTCGAAATCATATGAACGACGAGATTGACTTCTTCCATGTTACAGAAGAACAGCTTGAAATGAAGACTATTCGTTACTAACTGATCAGGAAAACCTGGCTAATCAGCATCCAGGCGTTGTTGTCTTCTTGGACACCCAACATTGTTAGGTACTGATCCCCTGCTAAACAAACATGATCACAATGAGTAACATATATAGCAAAACAATATTTCAGGTCCTGAAACACACCAAAACGATATGTTTAACAGAGTATAGATAACTAAGACAGTTCAAACACATGAAGTACTAACAATATGAGGTATCCAATTTTCCAAAGTGACAGAAAAGACATCACTTGGTAAGTTAAGATTATTTGTACCACATCTACAGTAGTAATTAAAGCTAAATGTTTTGACGGTACAAACCAAACGGCTTATATGCTACTGGAATCAAGCAAAGGTTAGGGAAAGAGCATTAAATTTATTCCTTACGACTAGGAAAACAAGTAATAATTGCAATATATGTTTACTATGCTACACGTTCTTACGATGGATACTAATTATTGCCTCTGAAATGATAAACTATTAGTTTGCACTACGGACAAGAGATCGACACCAGAAAAATGTCTATTGCAACGTTGTTTAGTGTAACCTACAACGTATTCTTCGATGGAAAGAGGACAGAGACTTAAGCGAAACTTACTTGATATCATGCTAAAGTTAAGGTTCATTGCCCAACATACATTTCAGAAGGCTGTTTTTTAATTATGCTGAAACCCGTTGGCTACGTAGAATTTAAGAAGTCACTACAAATTGCTCTGGTGACTCGTCCCAGCACGAATGTCAATATGATTATCAATTCAGGACAACAAGAGTGTACCAACAGCAAATGTAATGACTTGCTCTATTGATGCATTTGAGAAAGTTGATAATAATCTAAATAAATTTAAATGAAGTTTCAAAAGTGAACGACACACCTGTTGAAGTTCTTCAAGTAAGGTTCAGAAATGTCATAATGCCCAGGGTTCTTTTCAACTAAGTCATCTCTGACTTCAGAGTGCCACAAACTTTGTGGTCACGCGTTGTTATGGTATGCACTCTCATAGACATATTGAATAACTGAGTAAAAATAACCATTGTATGTGACAGATTACACATTTATCTGCAAAGAAAATTTTTGTTAAAGTCTAAAACTCTGGAAAACTAGGATGTACCTAACCTCTAATTTGGTATGTGGTATGGTCTTCCCCTCATCTTTCATAAATAAGAATTGGATGGATTAGGTCATTAAAGCAGATTTAAGCTCACTACAGTTACCACTGCGTACCACAATAAAAGAAACAAGCAAGTCAACCGTAAGTGCGTAACAGATAAAATAATTGAGCTTACAGAAGAAAGAAAGAAAGAAAGAAAGAAAGAGAAATGTAGAAATGAAGAAATATATCAGAGGATGAACTCAGTAAAAGGAAGTAAAAAAAAATGAAAGAAAACCCCCCAAAATATCAAAAGATCAAAGCAATAACAAGGACCTGAGAATGTGGTGCCATTGGTTTTTTGCTGGCAAAAAGTATAATTATTTTAATCAACAAACTCAGAATTTTGTCTAAGTTATTAGAGTACTTCGAGGAACGATTTCATGATTTTATGATGAGGTAACAAACCATCCATAAAGAAAAATATAGATGGTGCACCAGTCAAAAGAGTAAGTAAGAATAAACATCGAAGAGCATGAAGAAGAGAAAGCAACTGCACTGGGCGAAGTTTCAACAGAGGTTATCTTAGCGGCAGAAGGAAGTGGGATATTTTCACTGACAAAGCTGATAAAAGAGATCTACAACTCGGGAAACACTACAGCTGACCTAAGTGAATATGTCTTTATGACTGTTTCAAAGTAACCTGATGGAGTTGTATGAAACCTACACAGGACCACCAGTGTTGATTTATATTGCAAAAATCGTCTTAAAAATGATTACAGCAAGAATAAAGAAGATTATTACACCAGAAGCTTCAGATTATCAGTTTGGCTTTGTGTAAGATAGTAGAATAATTGATGTTATCTTCTCCTCAAAAGTAACGATAGAGAAAGCTCTACAAGTACAACGTGAAGTATATTTATGTTTCATAGACAAATTCAGAGATTTTGATAAGGTGCAACATAGCTGCTTGATAAAGGTTCTCCACAATTTAAAGATGAATGCGGAAAATTTGCTTCCAGTACTGGAGACAACATCGCAGGAGAACTTGTAAGTCTTATTAGAAAAAGTAATGTGATGCAGATAGCAGGTGGATCTGTCTCTGCGTGGAAAAAAACCAAAAAGATATAACTTTGCTTTTTAATTGAAATTGGAAACGATGAAGGAGGTAGTTTTAATTACCCTGTAAACTGAATCAGCAGAGACGAAATACAAATCTGGATCTCAAAACAGCAACAACTTAAAAATCCAAAAGGATAAAATCATAAGACTCAGAATTCTGAAATCTTATATATGGTCGGAAGTGAGTATGCTTGGCTCATTCAAAAATACCACGAGAAAGTACTTGATAATGTCAACTGTGAAAAATTGTTACAGCGTCCTCAAGACGTCAGAGTAAATGGGAAAGACATTACAGTGATCGTAAACCTGTACTGGCCTTAAAAACCTTTATTTATCTTGAGCAAGACATATCAGATAAAACTCCTATCAAGTGAAGAGTCCAAGAGGTTTGCTTGGTATAACCTTGTCTTTTTAGCCTGTATACCAAGACGACAGTTTGACAGAGCGAAGACTAGGGGTTGCTATTAATGGTATAAATGCTAATTATCTCAGGTATGAAGATGTAAAATTACTTTTACCAGGTAATTATAAAAAAACCAGCCATTCTCAACAAATTTAACTAAACTGGAAAGTTATGCCATATATATATATATATGGTGATATATATGGTGATATATATATATATATATATATATATATACATATTAATGCAAAAAGACGAAGACGATGAATATTGGAAAGATATGACAGCCCAAGTATCAAGACCAGCATAGCTGAAACAAAAATAGAGCAAGTCCATAAGTATACACTTTAGACAGCATGAAGATGATAGATATAACGAGAAAGTAAAACAAATATTTGTAATAGCTAAACCCACTTAAATGAAGA